>JAOTQJ010146074.1:0-34502 GCA_025642045.1 Solanum sejunctum | reverse complement strand
TTTCGTCTACTTTTTCCTTTCCTGGAGTGTTGTTTTCATTTATATGAGCTATTAGTCGAGATGTCTGGTTTGAGGCTTAACTTGCTAAGCAATCCTGTTTGCTATGATATCAAGTTTCTCTTGATTCTTGTCACTTTAGTCTCTGTTTTGCATGAAAGGTGAGTTTATCTTGAGAGTTGAACATGTGATAATTTTGTGGGGATAAGAGTAAAGTTTGGATTAGAAATCTGATCTGTTATGTGTGGGTCATATAGTCAGCTGTTCAAGCATGTGAAAAATGTGATTGTGTTTCCAGTCCGCATTAAGATCAAAATCTTCTATTTTAGGAGTTTTTGCTTCCGTTCAATCTGAAAATCTGACTTGTTAAGCTTGGGAATTCCCTCACAGTTTTGTACATTCATTGTTTCATGTGTTTTTTCTTGTCTGGTTGTATTCAAGATAGCTGCACGCTTCTATTTTTCATTACTTACCTCTATTTGGCATTGGACAAAAGGTTTGAACCAGCTTTCAGTTGTTCATTCTTGAATTCGTGTCAGAAGTTCGTTTTCTTAAAGCCATGTCTGCTTCTAGTTATGTTCTATGCTTCTGGTTTTTGGAAAGAGGTGTCTTAACTGCAGAAATGATCTTGTAATGCATGTATTTTGTCTTAGAGTCTCTTCCTTAGTTATGTATGAACTTTGGGGTTCAGAACTTAAGTTTAAAAGTTTTTCCTGGCTGCTGTCTGTAAATCTCTTGAAATAATTGTTATCTAGTACAAGTTCGCTGCCTGAAGGTTATTATCCAGTTGCCACTTTTGTTCTCTCATTCCTACTGGCTATCTTTTTCCTGTTTAATATTTTTAAGGCCATTTCCAGGTTTAAATTCTGTTAAGCATGTCGAACTTGAAAGTCATTTATCCATCTCTATAATAGCTCATAAGCGTTTAATAATCACCTGTCGTTTGGTTCGCTTACCCGAACATCATCTTGTTTAATTAGAATCATGAAGTAGCGTTATAGTTTGTTGCAATGCATATCCCCAATCTTGTTGAATTTTGGCTTTTTTTTATTCTGTTTTCTTTCATGTTATTAGTTCTCTGATTCTATTCATACTCTGTACAACTTGCTTTTCTTTATTTTAGCATTGTACTCTATTTTTTTCTCTTTCTATGTGAACCTGTCATGAGTCCTATTGGACTCATTCTTGCATTTGTCATGGGCCGTTTGAGCCCATATTCCTTTCCGAGTCAGCTTTGGGTCGGTTGCCAGAGAAAGAAGCTGTTATAAAGGTTCTGGGAAGCAAGAATTGCACTATATACACTAATATACAGGGTATATACAGCAAACTTTATGACAGGGATATGGGCCAAAAGCCCAAAGTTAGTAGCAGACAGAAAAGGGCCAGACAGGCCCAATTTTCATAAAATAGGGCAATAGAAGATTGGGCCTGCCAAGCCCAATCTTTACTTTATCTTACCCTTTTTTATGTTTATTTATACTTATTTGTGATATTTATTGTTTTGACTAACATTTTTATAGTTGTTTCAATCTAATTAAATTCCCCAATATTGTCTCCATTTATGTCAGTTTTCATTATTAATGATTTTTAAGTGTTAAAGTCATCCGTGCAATTTATTTTGGGGTTTGAAATGTTAGTGAATTTTAAGCTTAAACAATTTTTTGCAAAAATTAGTCAACCTTTTGAAGTTTAGTCAAATTTTTTTAAATCTAGCTAATTTTTTTTAAAATTTAGTCAATTTTAGTTAAATTCTTTCAAATTTAGTCAAATGTTTTTAGATTTAGTCAAACTCTTTCAAGTTTAATTAATTTCTTTCAAAAGTAATCAGTTTTTTTCAAGTTTAGTTGATCCTTTCAAATTTAATCAACATTTTCAAATTTAGTCAAATTTATCCAATTTTTTTAAAATTAATCAATTTTTAAATTAGTCAACTTTTTTCAAAGTTAATCAAATCTTTTAAAAGTTAGTTAATTTTCTAATCGTTGGTCGATCGTATGTTAATGGTCATTTTGAGTGATTAAGTTCTTCTCAAAGAGGAAATTAAATCTGAACCCTTCCTCTAGTATATTTTAAAAGATTTTTTTGTTTGGTCTTTTAAAATATTTGTTGATTTCCTAATTATCCTTAAAATTAGGTGGCGACTCTTTTAAAATTTTGAGAATTTAATTTGTACTTAAATTAATTAAGTATTAAATCAAATTTTTCAAAAAATTTAAAAAGTCATTTTTTCGAATTAACAGAATTAAGATATTGAGGCAAGATTTACAACTATGGTTGAAATTATGAGAACCCTATATCTATTTCATGAAAAGTTATAAAGTTTACAGTTTGAGTTATGTCTAAGAAGTATTTAAGTTTCGTTATTGCAAGATAGCTGAAGTAATGCATTTATGGTTTTGAGATACATGTAATGATACTATTTTCAGTCAAAGAAAAGAGTCAAGTTGAGTAAAGTTTAAGAAAAGCTAAAGTTTGGTTAAGTCCCAAAAAATTAAGAAGACATTTTGAGAAGTCTTACTCTTGAAGTTATGAGCATTATAAAAGTTATTTTGAGAGTAGTATTAAGCACCGATATGAGTGAGAATAATAATAACTGGAACTCATAAACTACGTAGGCAACGTAGGATAGGATTGTACCTGAAGATAATTCCTCACTTGCCACTGAGATGACCCAGTTTTGGGATGGATCCACTCCCCTATTTTTCGTTCCTTACCTCGGCAAAGTATGAGATGGTTATCGTTTAGAGAAACTCCCCAAGAAGTAAAGTTTATTATTTTACATACCAAGATTTATCATTTCTCTATTAAAGTATTTCTTTTTATTATATTGCATATTTAATTGAGTTGGGATAACTTTACAGCTAAGCATTTTAGTGTTACATTTTTGTATATTTAGTTGTGCTCATGAATGTATTAAGGTAAGAATTTTTTTTATATTAAGTTGCACCTTGAAATGACTTTAAAAACATATCTTTTACTTGCATGACATACTTTTATCTATTAAGCTATCTCAAAGTTCAGTTTTAAAGTGAGTATCTTATTCTTACTACTTTTTGGTCATCTTACATATCGTACATTCCACGTACTGATGCCTATGGCGCTGCATCATTTATGATGTAAATTTTGGTATTCATGTCAGCAGATGTTCAGTGAGATAGTCCCCATCAGCAGTAGGTGAGACCTCTTTGCATCCAGAGGAACTCGGTAGCCTTTATTCCTTGTATTTATTTTAGTTGAAGTACCCATTAGCCTACTCCGATGCCTTGTTTAGAGTCAATACTTTAGAGGCTTCATAGTCTAAGAAGATATTGTTCAAGTTATTTCTTTGAAATTATTTTATAGATTTTGAGTTAAGTTGCGTATATTACTATTTTATCTTTAAGTCAATAAATTTTGAGCCTATTCTAGTTCATTACGTTATTAATGTCTTCCTCTAAGTAAGTTAGCCAGACCAAGTGGTTCGCTTGGGACTAAAAATGATTTTCAAGTGTCGGCCACATTCAGGGTGTAGGCTCGGGGCATGACAATTTGGAATACATAATCTGCCTTGGTACCTTAATACTCCATCTCCCCCTTTGGCGAAGGCTATTACTTTCTGCTTATGTACATCTTCCTTCAATTAGAGTAAGATGGGATCTTGGCCTTCCTTCTCCTTTACCTCTACCACAAGGGATGATGTAGACCTATTATGCATAAGTATCCCACCTTCACCAGATTCATCGAGTTGAACTCCCAATTTGTGTTAGTCTGTGAACCTCTTTAGCCAACTCCTTATTCTCTCCTACCACATGGGCAGTGCTCCCCATAGATAACCTACTAAGAGCATCAGCGATCAAATTAACTTTACCCAGGTGGTCGAGGATGTTCATATCATAGTCTTTGAGTAACTCAAGTCATCTCCTTTGCCTAAAATTAAGCTCCTTCTGGTGAAAACATATTGTAGGCTCTTATAATCTGTGAATACATCAACATACGCTCCATGTAGATAGTGGCACCATAGTTTGAGAGCAAACACCACCGCTGCTAATTCTAAGTCATGACTGGAATAATTCTTATCATGCATTTTGAGTTGCCTGGAAGCATAAGCAACAACTTTACCCTTCTGCATTAATACATATCTCAACCCCACTCTTGACGCATCACAATAAATAACAAACCCACCAGCTCCTTCAGGCAAGGTCAACACTGAGGCAATAGTCAACCTTGTTTTCAACTCTTAGAAAAAATTTTCACATTCATCAGACCATTGAAACTTGACCTTTTTCTGAGTCAGTCTAGTCAACAGTGCAGATATGAAAGAAAACTCTTCAACAAATCTGCGATAATAACCAGCCAAATCCAAAAAGCTTCTGATGTCAGTTGGAGAGGTGGGTCTGGGCTAATTCTTGACCACCTCAATCTTTTGAGTATCCACTCGTATATCGTTTGAGACCACATGGCCTAGGAATGCCATGGATTGGAGCCAAAACTTACACTTCTGAAAACTTTGCATATAACTCATTATCCTTGAGCGTCTGTGTCCCGACCCAAGCCTAAGGTCTAGATGTGACATTGCGAATCAGAAGTTTGAAGACAACCCACACAAGCCTTTTGATCGTAACATACACACATCTTTGGTTGCAGAAGTAAAATAATCATAAACAAGATTCGAATATAAGAAGGGATCGAAACTAAGGGAAAATCCTTCATAAACATAGAAACATAAGACAAGTCAAGCCCAATAGCATAAATACATAATATCCAACAACACCTCTACATTTATAATGGAGCGGGGGCCAAGACACTCTCCAAGCCCACCCCTATAGTAAAAGTATTCAACATAGAGAAAGAGTCTCAACATAGCATAAAATAAGTAGATATTATCCTTGGAATTGAGTACTCACTAAAGCTTGCTTCAAAGGACCGAACTAGCCACGTGGAGGAAGATGATCAAATGGAACTCCGATCCCTACATGATGATATCATGTAGGCATAAAGTATGCGTTAGTATATTTTGAATGTACTAAGTATGCGGGGTGTAATGCAACAGAGATATACACCAATATAATCAAAATGCAAAAGATATAGATAATAGATATAATCTCAATGTGTCATGTATTATCAATGATTGAAGTAAACATGCTTGTAAACATTTAACTTGCATAAGACATATACCATACATGTATGTGGGAGGAGACCTTAACCGACATAGACCAAGTAGCTACAACTTGGAATCCAAGGCATAACACCCCCTCAATCAGGTGGACGGGCATGACAACCCGACTAGGTGTGGTCTACTTACTAAGGTAAACCAAACATGATAAACATGATACAGTGCACTAGATGGATCTACTAGTATAGCAATAGTATAATAAATCATCCTATGGTGGCACATAGTTTAGAGACAAAAGATTTTACAAAAGGACCCCTTGAGTCGAGCCCCCATTTTAAGTCGCAATTGGTGCCCACGAAATAGTTAAAATATTCATATCTCGTATAACTTGTAAGAAATATAGAAACATGACATGAGTAGCTTTTGAAACATGCTTGACCACTATTTATAGGCCTAACTTGAACATGAGAGTAAATAATCATACGTGAACCCTTGCTTTAATATGAATAGCTCATAAGAGGTGAAAATCTTGAAATAAGGCTTTACTTGTAACTGGTAAAATCGTAGATATTTCATGAATCTAATACATGCTTGAAATCTTACAATCATCTTGAAATCATTTGACATGTAAAAGCTTGCAATAGCCCATCAATGACTTAAGAATTCTTGTCATGACATTTTATCAAACACTTGGTGGGCATATAATGACACATGCTTTAAATTATGCAAATTCAAGTGTATGATAGATCATGAAATAGTAAGATCAATACATTTCAAAATTATTAAAATTAGCCCACCAATATCATAGTAAAACCTCATCTTTGGTATTATGAATTTCACATCAAAACTTCACAATAATTCATTGTTTTTCATAGATTGAATCATGCATAATCTCAATAGACATAGATCAACTCATTGGATAAAATTGAAAATAGATATTCATTCATAATCAATTGATACTTGATAAAGTCCCAACATAATTTAGCTCATAACTCAAAATAAGAGATGCCCATAAGTAATACAACTCAAAATCATGCAATTTTTATAAAATAGGAAGGTTGGACTCCATGAGTGAAAGGACCTAATGGATGAAATTCACATATCTTAAACTTGGGTTTTCTTGAGATGAGTTTGGAGGAAACTTGAAGCTTGAATTGAGTTCTTGTGATCCAATGTGAGCTTGAAATCTTTGGATTTGGATGAGAATTTTGATAAAGTATTGGATAGATTTTAGAGGAGGTTTTGAGGGATATAGAGTTGAAAAATAGCTAAGTATGGGAGATATCACGTGTAAATGGGCATGGGGCCATGACCCCAATGCCTTTGGGCCAAAATAGAAAATAAGGAAAAATCAACACTGGTCTGCGATGGGTTCGCATCGCGGACCAAATGCGTACAACCACTATTTTTTGAAAAATTGGCAAAAATTATTTTTTTGCTAAAGGTCCTCTAAAATTCAAGTTATACTCATCTCCCACTCAATTTTTCCCCTGATCGAGAATATAAAGTCAGATTTTCAATGTCATATATAGATTTTGAAATATATGGAAATTACGATTATGGGCATTTTCGAAGCAGATTTTTGGGGTGTTTCAGTATTCAAAGCAACTCTAAAGTGATTAGAATGCTTCTCCTCATCTTTGGATTACACCAAAATATCATCAATAAAGACGATCACGAACATGACAAGATACTATCTGAATACCCTATTCATCAAATCCATGAAGGCTGCAGGTGCATTTGTCAACCCAAAGGACATTGCCAAGAATTCAAAATGACCATATCGAGTTTGAAAAGCCATTTTCAAAATGTCACATTCTCCTTACTTCAATTGATGATAGCCTAATTTGAGGTTTATCTTGGAGAAAATAGTGGCACCCTGAAGTTGGGCGAACAAGTTGTCAATCCTCGGAAGGGGATACCTATTCTTAATAGTCACTTTATTCAACTGGCGATAATTTATGCACATTCTGAGGGAACCATCTTTCTTTTAAATGAATAGGACAAGAGTACCCCACAGAGAGACACTCGGCCTAATGAATCCTTATCTAAGAGATCTTTCAACTACTCTTTCAATTCTTTCAACTTAGCAGGAGTCATTCTATATAGCGGAACAGAGATAGCGTGGGTGTCGAGAAGAACATCAATTTCGAAGTCAATCTCCCTATCGGAAGGGACTACAGGTAGGTCCTCAGGAAATACTTCAGGAAACTCATTAACAATCGGAATAGACTCAAGTGTCGAAGATTCAACATCGTCAGACTTGACTCACATGGGATGGTAGATACATCCCTTTGAGATTAACTTTCTGGCCTTAAGGTAGGAAATAAACTTACCCTTCGGTGCAATAGAATCACCCTTTCATTCTATGACCGGCTCATTTGGGAACTGAAATTTGACAATTTGATTTCTATAATCAACAGAGGCATGAAGCTAGTCCATGCTAAGAATCACATCCGAAGTCAACCATCTCTAACTCAATCAAATCAGCAAGAGATATCCTTATGATGGACGGACATTACACAGTCTCTATAGATTCTTTTAGCTAGAATAGACTCACCAATCAGAGTAGAAACATCAAAGGGTTCAAGAAGACAGTCAGGAGTTCAATGAAATCCACTAGCTACATAAGGAGACAGAAACGACAATGTGGCACCAGGATCTATCAAACATAGAAATTAAGGGTGAAGACTCGAATCATACCCATCACAATATCTAGGGAGGTTTCCTGATCTTGGTGACTACCCATGACATACAAATGGTTTGTGGGCCTGCTTGCACTAGAAGTAACACCTTTCTGGGTTCCCTTAGTTGGTGGGGCTGGTGCAGAAGATTGGGCATTGCTAGCCCACCTTGGACAATCTCTCTGAAAATGACCCATTTGGCCACACTTATAGCATGCATCACCTCCCCAAGTTTATTTTACCACACTTGACATATGGTAGCTTACCTTGTGTACCTAAAGTCACACTAGCCTGTGACTGAGACCCTTGGGCTTTGAAATTCTTCGGCTTGCTCACTCAAGTTTCAAGGTGTTGGTATGCTGGCAGATGAAGGTGCTGGTCCAAACTAAAACTTTCTACCATTCCTATTTCCTCTCCTCTCAACCTCATGGCTTAGCCCTCTTATTCTTGATCTCCTCCCTACCTTGTTGTCTTTCCTCATCAGCCTTCTACATATAGACCATCAATCTGCCTATGTCTATGTCGCTCACAAGCATAACTCCTCTCCCAACTTTCTTTGGCCACTTGTTTAACCCATTAACGTACAGACCCATCCTGCTTCTCATGTCCACAACCATCTCAGGAGCATAGCGAGACAGCTGCATGAACTTAAGACCATATTCCTTCAGCGTCATAAAGCCATATTTCAAATTCAAATACTCTTTTACCTTAGCCTCCCTTAGCTCTCTCGAAAAGTAGCGACCCAAGAAAGCTTCCTCAAATATTGTCCAAGTCAGAACTGGGCATCCTCTCCTCAATTCTACCAACTCAACCCTATCAGCTTCGATCACATGTATCACCTATAACCCTTTCTGTAGTTCATCAATGTAGTTCTTAGGATCCTCACTAGGTATAAACCCTGTGAACTCGGGTGGGTTCAGCCTTAAGAATTTGCAAACTCTGGATGTGTCCTCCATATTCTGTCTACTCGCCCCTTATCTAGTAGCAGGTGTTGTCACGCTTGGGCCAAGGTCTGGATGGCTTGGCGGAGCTCAACATTTGAGATGTCAGCCTGTGGGGGTTGTTCAGGAACAGTTGGGCCTATGGGCTCATCATGATTTTGGGGCTCAGGTTGGTTAACATTATGTCTAGTCGAACGCCCTCTTTCTCTAACAACTTTTCTTGGAGGCATGGTCGCAATTCTCCAAATCGTAAAACACGGAGTAGAAGATAGTTTTCATAGAGTTTAACTCTATAGCACGAGTTAGAATACGAAAGAAGTGTAACCTTTTATAATGTCCTATAGTCTCTTACTTATGAAGCGTGGTGTACAACACACCCATAAACAAGACTCTACTAGATACGGCTTCATAGACTCCTTAGGACACTTGAACTATGTGCTCTGATACCAAGTTTTTCATGCCAAAAGAGGGTACTCTAGACGTGATCGACACTCGAAGACTATTGTTAGTCCTCAAGCGAACTACTTAGCCTTATCACATTCATTCAATCAACATTTATAATATCAACGGACGGCTAAAAATGAATAACGGTGGACAATCTCAACAAAGACAATAATAACAAATCAAAAGACTAGTGTAAAAGAAACTAGCCAGACAATATCCAAATCATCAATCCCAAATCTAGTCTATGTAGCATCTAACTAAGCTGTCTAGATGGTATCATGACAGGCCATGGCTACCCAAATCAAAAGAAATAAAGTACTAATTCAAGCTAGATGAAATTTAAATGAGCATCCTCTAGAAGTAGGGGAGGACTCACCAATCAACTGGAAGCAATTAGATCCTCAATGATGCACCTACTGATGATCCCTAACACCTGTCTCTTCATCATGAAAAGATGCAAGTCCAAATAGATGTAAGTACGTAGAATGTACGAGTATGGAAAATAGCTAAGTGAAACAGATATAGATAGAGTAACAAGACTAAAAAATGCTCAATCAAAATATCACATGTCTATCTAAAGAAAGAATAAAGAATATACAATGACCTATCAATACCAATCCAGTCCAAATCAAATCCACTCTAATCAAATCAAATTAGAGTACTATCAGCAAAGACCCTACCTTGGAGTTTTTCTTATATGACAACAATTACTTATGAACCAGTGATCATACAATAATTTTGCTGATGTTGTCACAGTTGTTCAATACTTGTCAGGGTAAAGAATGAATTGATCCATAGTGGATCCCAATCAACCAAGTCCTCTATTTTTTCAGGGACCTATCATGAGTAACACTTGACTTAATGATTTCAATCCTCTCCTACGCTTAACGACGTAGTTAATAAGTTCGATTTAGGTTTATTCTCACTAATTCAGTGCTTGATACTCCTCTCAAGACTCAATGTTCATAAGACCATTATTCCCAATCAACTTGTCTCATCTGGACATTTATCAACTCAAATCATCACATTAACTATCGACTCTTTGGTTACATTCGTTTAAGGTTCAATTCTTGACTCATAGAGACTCTATTATGCATCATTCTAACTCATAGCATTCAAGAAACAAGAATGGAGTTAAAGCATCTAGGGATTTCATAGGTTCTCTAGGCTCAAATTATACCCATGCATGGTTAATTAAATATAACTTGTAAAAATAATAAGAATTCATGCTAGAGTTCATGTAGTATGGCAAAATCATGTATTTCAAGTATTTAATTCATGAAGATAGTAATTCATGCAAGATTACGTGGAAACACATTAGAATTTAAGAAAAAACTTGGAAAAACATGTATTGGAGACTCAACTCATTCACAACTCTATCAACTCAGGGTATGGGCCACATGGAGGAACATAATCTATGTTTTAACTAGCCTTACATACTTGGAAACAAGAGAAATAATCAACTTCTTAGGGAATCTCTACTCACGTGCTTGGAATCCTAGCTTTCTCTCCTTCGATGCTCTGTGAAGTTTCTAGGTACTTTTTGAGGAGTAAAACCCTTAGGGTATTTACAAGGGTCTAAAATAAGCCCAAAATGTCATGGATTTTAATTAAAAAGGGTGAAAAAAGATAAAATTACCTCAAAAAAAGCTATCAAAATGGACCACGAAACTTCTTTTACGATCCGTGAAACAGGTACGGGTCGTGGTCCTCTCTCATGGAAAGTAGATCAAAATATGTTAGTTTTTTATTCTCATTCTACGATCCATCAGACGACTCGTAAAAAATATTACGAGTCGTATTACCTTTCGTAGAATCTGGACCAAAATTACAAGTTTCTAAATCTTGTTCCATGACTTGACAGATGACTCGTGGAACGTGTTATGGGTCGTGTTCCCTCTCATAAAATCTCTTCTATACTTGATTAAAAAATTTTAACTTCGAAACACCTTTTATGACCTGGTCTATAAGTCGTACTCCGATCTACAACTCGTAAACCCTCTCGTAAAACAGGTCTAATGACCTGTTTCACTTCAAAATTTTTGAGGTGTTACACCATGCCTCCACCCTGTTATTTTGATACCCCCTCAATGTTTCGCTCTCACTTTTCCTCAAATATCAATTGAGATTTATTGATAATTTTCTTCTTGTGTTGTGCGTTCTTTAGATTTGAATTCCTTGATAATTTTTTTTAAAAAAATTCAGACTCCCAAAAAAATGGCATATTGTCAGATTTTTTCTTTACCCAATTTGATTTTTATAGTTTTGATGAAATTTTGTGCTACAACCTCAATGAAAATCTATCTGCATTAACTCTTTTGATAAATTTAGTGAGTTTACATTTTAATTTGAGTAGTAATGTAGTTCTAGAGTGACTGAAAATAATTATATATTGATATTGACTAACTTTTTTTTCCTTCAAATGTGTAAAATTTTTTTATCATATTTCCTCTTTCTTCATACATATTCAACTAATTGATTCAAATTTTAAAAATTCAAAAAAAAAGCATGAGAGCTAAAATGGAGAAACTTTGAAAACTGATGATGAAGACAACTTGTGGGGAGTGGGAGGGGGGGGGGGGTGAGATGCTTTTCTTTTCTTTTTTATTTTTTGAAAAAGTTTGATGAGAGAGAGAAAAAAATCTTTTAATATAATTATAGTACCAAGTGTCAATAAAGAAGAAAATATTTTTTTAAAAGAAAAACACTATTTTTAATTTCTACACGCGCTTAGAGGAAATGCATTACACGTTTTTTTTGCCAAGTTAGCATTTTATACTTAATAGATACACGTTTTGAGTAGTTTAAGGTTCAATAGGTATTAATCCTAATTGAGTTATCTAAATAAAATATACAGACAATTTTTAAGGGATCGCCTATGACTTAAGTCAAAACAAAATGACAAGTTGCTATATTTGGTGTCCGACCATGTTACTTTGGCCATTTAACTTTTTTTTTTTAATTTCTGTTTATTTTTTTGTTGTACTATGAGAAAATTTCTTTTTGTTGTTGTTTATACTTTTTGATGCCTTTTTGTTATTTTTTTCTTTTCTAATTATTTCATTTTTTTTAAAAAAAATGAATATTTATGTCATTCTTTATTTTTTAGTTTTTCTTATTTATCAAGGTGGAATATATAATAGTTAAAAAAATATTGATATCTATACATTATATACTGATTTGCTTATATAATATCGATACACAATTATACAATATTCATGTAATATCAATTTATTACATACTTATTTATACAATATCGATATATTACATATACACTACATAACTATTTGTACATTATATGTACATGCTTATGAACTATTTGATACACTATTAATACAGATTTGCATATTGTTTATACAATATTGATACATTACATATATACACTAGATAACTACTTATAAATATTGATATGTTACATTTACACTATATAACTATTATACACCATATATAATTATTTTTATACCATTTATATAACATTAATAAATGGAAACATTTGAAAAAAAGAAAAGAAAAAGAAAATAATTTTTTAATTTAAAAACTCATATTAAATAAATAAATAAAAGATTATTTTTTAAAGGCTAAAAGAATGAGGAATTAAAAATGGACTAATAACCTTGGACCAAGCTTTGTTGAGTTTTGTTTTTTCTTTTTTCTTTTCTAATTCAAATTTGTCCCAATGGGCCTTTTATTAATAATAAAATTTAGAAAAATATACAAAATAGACTTAATTTGAAATTATTTATCTTCTATAGACTTATTCTAAACTATTTATAATTAATGGACCCATTACCCAAACTCCGGAAACAGTCGCGCTATGTTTTTAAACATAGGGGTTAGGCTGCGTACATCCGACCCCCCCCCTTACCCCACAATGGGCGGGAGCCGTTGAGCATTGGGGTAATGTTGTTGTTGTTGTTGAACCCATTACCCAAACTACTTACCTTTCTACTCATTTACTTTTTGTTACTTTGCATGCTTACGTCAACATGACGTCAGCATAAATGCTATGAAATGTACTCTGACGATATATATATACTATAGCAGTATCATATAGAATTGACTCAATCTTTTACGATACACTGATGGTATATTGATACCCAATTGACATATAAAATTTTTCTTATAAAATAAATAAAAAATTATTAAACTCTAAATTAGTAGAACATATATTTGTTATATACTCTGTCGGAATATTTATACTATTGGTATCATATAGGATTGATTTTAATCATCTATGATAGTCTATTAGTATATATATACTCTATTGATATATCACAAAAGTAGATACTAATGTCAACATAAAAATTTTAATATTAAAAAAATAAAATTTTAATAGTATAAAAATACAAATATAAATAGTTTATATTAAAGGATTACAAACTTAATTTTTTCTAAAATCTAAGCCCAAATATACAAATGGGATGGACCCAATCCGGTAGCCCATCAAATAACACATGGAAAAGGCTATATCTATACCAAACTAGAACCTTCTTAATCCCTCTTTGTCTGAAACCCTTCCCTTCATGCAGCTTGAGGCGTCTGCAAACATGTATTTTCGTTTCCTACACTTCTGGGTGAGCTTTGTTGAGTTGATGACCCTTTTGGACTATTTTTTCTGTAAAGAAACATATGCTACTTTTTTTGGTTAACTTTTTATTTATTTTATATAAATGAAATTTTCTCTTTAAATTATATTTTGTCATGACAAAAAAAGAAGAAGAAGAAATTGGAACTATTAGAACTAGTTTAATTTTACCTTCTTGTCTATTTTATGTTGTTATATTTTAGTTTTTGGTGCATGAAATCATTTTCTTTTGGTGAGCCTGATAGAATTATTCTTTTTGATGCCAATTTGGTCTTCCTTCTCTGCAATTTCTCCTGATCAACTCAGTGGCTATTTTTGTTGCGCTATTTAATCTTAAGAGAGTATCACCTTGGCAGATTAGATCATTCACACAGAAAATTTCAAAATAAAAAATCGAATCTCAAGACCCTGCTTTAACAATGGTGTATTTCCACCACAAAATCTTCTGAATAGTATCTAAAGTTCAATCCCGACCTCAAAAGACCACAACAAATCAAATTTAGAGCTTCCGATTTCGTCTGTGAGTTTCAACATTAGAGTGTTGAAATGGGTCAATTTCAAACTCATTGCATAGCAAACTATTATAATTGTGTAGTCTGGACATTGCACAATCTCTTCTTCAGCTTTTAGGAATACTTAGGAATGACCTGTTTCAGCGCCATAGCTGTCGCGGGCAACAGAATTTTGAGAATAAATTAATATGTGGCTGCTGAAAATCGTGGTTACGCAAGGCTCCGATGCCTCCAAATCCAGTAACAAGGACGACTCAATGTTGTAGCCCTTCCAATATCTATTAACTGCATAAGGTAATTTCAAATTTAGTAGCAGTGCAATCATGCTATTAGATTTGTCTTGGAAATAGATTAAGGCTGGTATTCTCAGTGCAATTCATGCTATTAAAATTTTGTATTTTGACATTTATCTTTGCCTTTCACCACCTTTGTTTTGCTTGTTGTGTCCAATATTAATATTACTTGATTAAAAAATTTGCTTTAAACTGCAATGACGGACGAAGTCCCTTGAATAAAAAAGCCAAAATCTTTGGAAATAGTTTTGGGTCTTTTGGTAATAATGAAAAATCTCCTCCTTTAAAGTAGTTACATTCCCTGGACAGAAAATTCTTATTATAGGAGAGTCATTGTATCGCAGTGAACAGCACAATTCAAAAGCAGTGACCAGAGGGAGCAGTTGCTGGTGCTGGTGCATTGTCGAGGTTAGTGCAAAGTAGCTCCGACACTGGCAATCGGGTAAGCACTTTGAAATATTCTGTCATATCTTCTAACTTTGTAGGAATTTATATTTCTCCTAAGAATGTAATTACTTGAGTTATTACTTCTTCTCTGAGCTACATTCATGAGAATGATCAGACCAATTAGGTGACTAGCAATTGTATAGGTAGCAGGGGCATTATAAAACTTTGAGGTCGACCAATCTTATACTAAAATAGTTGAACAGAAATATTGACAAACAATCTTGTTGATTTGGAACTTTCCTTCTAAAATCTATGAAATAAAGTTTGAGAAATGCAGGTTGAACTGCTCCAAGATATCTTGAGGATATTTACACAAATTACAAGACTAAAAGCGTAAGAACTTCAAGATTTGAGGATTTCAGGTGTAGCTATATTTTAGTTACTCATTTGTAACAATGACTTTTTTGCTATAACTCCTAAACTTTCATTATTTGATCATATAATTTGTTTTAGAAGCAACAAGTAAGTGTCGAAATCCCTTTTCAATTTTTTTTTAAATATTTATTCGCCTTCCCCCAACCATGAGTCTTTATCATACTTGGACTCTTTAGTTATTAAAATTATCATGATTAAATTCTTGATTTTAATAGTAGTTGACTTGAAGAAGAAGAAGGTGCAAGCTAAAGATAGTTCATGGGATTCAATGTTTTGACAAAAATCATGGGACAAGATTTATATGTAGCATGATATGTAACTACATAATGGTGAGTCTTGATCATATGGTGTTTCAAAAAGTAGAGAATTGGGAACGAAAAAGATTGGTTTAAAATCATGTAATGAACAAATGTATTATCGTAATTATTTTTAAGTGTCTTCTTTCAAGGAGATGAAGAAAATTGAGTGAAAATAACATTTTCTTGTTATTTTTTGTTAGAGTGATATTATTCCTACGTGTACATGTGTAAAATTACGCAGTTCAGGTTATAGTCTCTGCTATTTTTGATTTATTATTTTTTTGCTATTTTGTTTTCTTGTCAGTTTAAGCTTGAGTTTGTTCACTCAACTTGTGTCTGCAATGAATGAATTTTTTTGGACAAGAGTTGGCTACTTCGAAATTCTTAATAAAATTACTATGCCACAGGTGTTTGATGAATTGTTAAAAGAAACACTTTAAATTTACCTTAAAAGGCGAGTGCTTTTCTTAGTTTCTTAAGCCAATAGTTAGCTAAATCTGTTTCAAGTGTGTCGAGACACCCCCGAACTAATAAGTTTTTGTTTTGACAATAACATTTCAGGTACTTGCTGTGATGCTTGTTTCTAGAAGTGTGTTGACTTAGCTTCATTAATTGTTTGATCATTTAATTGCCTTCTTAACTATGTTTCCCATGCTCGTCGTTGTACTCAAACTTTTAAAATAACTTTAGCTTCATGCGTTGATGAAATCAAATCTATGTGATGGTTGTATAATTGATGTCGTTATCTTTCGAATTTTGTTAATCTGCAGGGGTATCTAGTGTTGTTTCTGCCGTTGATGCAACACTTCACTTGATTAGTTTGTCTTTGTCAGTTAAGCTATCTTAGAGTATGAGAGGTAACAATACAGATGTAATCTGAAAGTTTACATTGGTTGTATTTCTTTCACGAAATTTCTACAAGATCATGATGTGCTTCTTAACTTAGGGAACACTGTCCACGTATTTGAATATAATACACGACTAATTCCATTTTTGAGCTTCCCTTAGAATTTCTTTTGGATCTCTGATTATCTTTGATATTCCATCTGATATGCTCCGTGTTATTACTTGTATATCTGCTAATATGTGTTTTAATATTTGCTGTTTGGAGTCGCTCTTTTGAACCTGATTTGCCTGCTCTTTTCTTTTTTCTTTTGAGACAGTCTTGTTTCAGTCGACGAGGGTTCTTCTAGATATTAGATGTGAACATTTCTGCTTCATTCAGTTCTGCTCTGTGGTTTGGTGGATAAATTTGCCAGATAAATGAGTGAATGTGGAAGTTGTTTCAAGTAATTGAATTCTTTGCTTTCTCATTTCTATTGTGAATGTGGAAGTTGTTTTAAGTAATTGAATGTCTCAGTAGGATAAGCTTAGGTGACTGACTACACCTTTAATATAGTAAATAATATTTTTCTACTTCTGATGAGAACGGTTATATTTATATTCATAGTACTTCACTCAATCGATCGATGATGCCTACTCGGTGCTTGTTACCGGTACTCACCCCTAAATTTTTGCATCTTCCCATGGTGCAAGTCTAGGTACTAGTTGTAATCGCTGAGTTAGGAATTTTGCAGGCGATTCAGGAGACATTGGTGAGCCTCAACAGCTCTAGATATTTTGCAGTCTCTTTCTGTTTTAAGTCCGTCTTTTGTATTCAGACACTGGCTTTATATATATAGTTTGAATTGTATGTGTAGGTTGTCATTTTGGTTATATATGTGTATATGTATATTTTGTCTTGAGTCTATAGTAGCTCTATACAGTTGACTTCTTGGTTCTAGGTAGGTTGCAGTTATTTATAGTGTTGTGTTGGCTATGGGTTGACTAGAGAGCTAGGACAGGTACCCTATGGATTTGGTAATTGTCTTGCCTGCAGATGGCATCTAACAGGCATCATCATGACTGGGATCGGATTGTGACATTAAGTGTACCAAAGTATTATTTAATTTTATAATCTTGAATTGTGAAAAACTAAAATTAAAATATTAGATAAAATAAAATGCCATTATTTTTCAAAGAGATTAAAAAAAAAGTAGGTCGAATGAGATAGTACTAGATTAGAGAATCATCAACTATTAGGCGACAAAAGTTCAATTAGACACATTGTTTAGGGGGAAAAGACTTATAAAAGAACCTTCAGGTTAAGATATTTTTTAATTATAATGAATGTGACATTCACAAACTTAAATGTGTCACATATATAAGCCTAAGGAAGTGTTAAGTCATCATAAATTTTTTAAAATCATATCATGGATGCATTTATGTTATCACGTAAGCCAGTTGAGATGGATACTTGCACAGATATTTTTCCAAGTAGTTCAGATATACTTCTATAAAGAGGTATAAACGTTATATGAGATAAAAAGTCAGCTTCTTGAGTAATTCAGTTTGTGTAAACAAATCCAAGACTGACAGTTGAAAGTATTATGAATAGTAATTAGTGTACAAGTGATAATTAAGATAACTAATTTTGTTATGATAAATGCATAAGTAAATGTTGTTAAGATAATTGGTATTGTACCTCTAAAGGAGTGCTGCAGTAGCAATGTTGCTTTGTCTATCACCATGTTAAGCAAATCAACATGAGTTATTTGTCCTTGAATAAATAAGTTCCCTGTGGGATGCAGATATAATTGAGTGCAAAAGTAGGAGATGAAAAATAAAAATGACATGAGACACAGGAGAGGATGTCCAGGCAAAACCCCATGCCTCTCCTCCCCAATACCAAAAAAAAAAATTTATTAGGTACTTTTGACCTGCCATGCGAACGCACTCAACATGGCAAAGGCCTGATAACATGAACAATAAATAGCTTACTTTTTTCACGCATACCTCACATCGTCACTCAATCTTCATCCTCTCATACATATGCATGTATAAATAATACACAACGCAATGAAATATTCAAATAATTATAAACATCAAATGAAGCTTTTGTAACTTTAGATACACCATCACGCTCAATATTTTCAACTTCAATCAATGATACCTCTTCGATTCGAGACATCGATGGAATAACTCTTCAATCTCCATTCAGATCTGCAACATGTAAAACGAATTAGCATGTAATCAACAAACATAAACACTTAATTCATCTTCTCCAAGCAAACAAAACACAAGCATATTTAGCTCACTGACAAAGTTCGGTTGAATCCATAGAACATCTTAGATGCTGAAAGCATAGCTCCAACCTCCACAGATCTGAGGTTCATCTCCCCCGAACCAGCACAAAAGCATCAGATCTACCGTCTCTTTGTCAACCGGCGGCTACAGTCAATGAATATCGAACCGCCACACCATTCAAATGGTCAATCGTTGAATCATAACATAAACACGGCAAATTCATATTTAAATGGTAGATTGAAGAACTATCTACACAAACCTGCATATGAAAACTAAAGAACAAAAACTACATGGAAGAGATCAGAGGGAAGGAATATGTTGGTTGCAGCATGAAAAGGTATGTGCATGCAAGAATAGAGGAGGATGCAATTTATGGAGGCTTTTGAAATATTGGACTGCTCAGGTTGACTTAGGATAAGATATTTAACGGTTGAGATGAGTTGATCATAAGAGACGGACGAGGAAAAGGTACCTCAGATGTAATGAATCCATTGATATATATATATATATATATATATATATATATAATAGGAGAGGTGATAGCGCTTATGTGTTAGCACCACAATCATTCTTAATATTTTAATTTTAAAAAATTAATTACCTAATTAAATTTAAATAGAAAATAAAAAATAAAAATTTTACTAAAAACTGTCTTACAAAAAAAAGTATAAATGTTTTTTTAAAAAAAAACTACCAACAGACGTGGGGTTAGTTTATTTTTTAGTGAATGTGTAAAAGAAAAAAAATCAGATTTTGATAACTATTGAGTATTTAGTATTTTTAAAAATTATTACAGTTTTTTATAGTTGTTTTTAATTATTTATAATTTTTTTAAAAAAATAGAATTCTAACATCTATTTAATCTAATTTTTAGAAAAATTTTAAAACTATATAAAAAAGACTTTTCAATTCTGAGAAAAAAGCGGCAGGAACATAGAAAATAAATAATTCGCAAACCATGTGACTACACTTAGGAAAAATATAGTCACTTCAAGCTTAAGGTTATTCACATGGCCCTTTACATAGTCCGTGAAGTGTCACACGGACCGTGTGAGGTCCAAGTGTGACGTGCATTAGCTTGAAACTCCACACTTCCAAATATTAAGGCCAAGTGTGGTACCACTGCAGGCCACTTGGTCTGTGTGACCTCACACAGGCCGTGTAGTCTCCCTTGAGACGACACTTGGTCCAAATTTTATCCAAAAATGAAATCCTCAAGTTCCGATGAAGTAACTGAGATGAGTTGAGATGAGATAACCAAATGAGGTTGAGCTTGAGTTAATCGATTGAACATTGAGTATTGAGTTGATTGATGAGTTAAGCATATTTTAGTCTGGGGAGGAATATCGAGCACCGATCGAAGAGCGAGTAAACATCTACTTTAACCCATAGAATTGTGTTGCCGGCGTAGGATAGCCGTATATCCTGTTCTGGTGACTCTTGTCCCGCAATTGGACATTTACTATGGATCAATGAGAGAGTTGATCACCCTATTTCTTGGCAAGTTTAGGGCGGGCGTGGCAACGATATCACCTTTGTTATGTATCACCAAAATAAGTGTGATGGGATTGGATGTAGGTTAAGAGAAACTTCTGAGCAACATTGATTGAGCATGATATTTTAAACTGAGCCTATTACTACTGAATCTATTTTGAAAGCATGATTTACTTTAACCTTGCATGTATTGAGTTGAGTGTAAGTCGTTGAGTCGAGATGAGTGAGTTGCGCTTTACTTTATGGATCTATTTTATATACCAATATATTTCATGTACTGATGTTCATTTCGGCCTGCATCTTTTCATGATGCAGATACAAGTGATAGAGGACTTCAACCCACACATCGTTGAGGTCCAGATCACTACACTTCTTGAGTTGGTGAACCCTCTTTGCTTTTCGAAGGAGCTTCTTTGTCTTATGAGTTGATCTAGTATTTTTTTTTTACTTTGATTTGGGGTATTCATGGCCTGTCATGACACCATCTAGATTGTTGAGTAGAGGCTTTATAGACCATGAGTAGAGAGTATTGAGTACTGATGTATCTAAACCTATTTTATTTTGAGAGTATGATAGCGTAGAGTTGAGCGCGCACGCACACACGCACACACACACACACAGACACACACACACACACATATATATATATATATATATAAAGCTAGGCGTGAAATGTTGTGGATAAAACTTAAAGGGGTATTTTATTGAGCTATTTTTTATATTTTTACCCATTCCCAACTCTTTTTTAGACCTTTAAACCTCCCTTTATATTTCTACACCTCTCCTATACTAATTCCAAAACCCTCATTCAAGACTAATTAACTCAAGTCACTTTAGAATCTATTTCAAGGAACTCTTGAAGATTTTCAACTTGGGAGCAAGAGGACTCAATTCTACTTCAAATTCTTTTGGATTTCTTCATCTTGGTGGAGGTGTGTGAGTTTTGATCCTTGACTCCTTTTTTCTTGAATTTCATCATTTTTATGAACCTATGAATATGCATGCTCCCTTTAAGTCTTTGATCTAAGTATAGGTGATTTATATTATATTTTAAGTGGATTTTGGTTATAGTTTTACTTTAATTCCATATTATATTATTGATTTTAGATTGAATCTTAATTGCCCATGTCTTCTTCACATCATTCATGACATTTACACTCATGACATTGGATTATTATGGAAATTATGAAGTGGGTTAAACCCAATTATATTCTATAATATGATTTTGATAAGATATTGGTTAGGACAAGAATGTGATCATATACATGTCTATGATTATGGCTCTTGGAGCATTTTGGATGCTTGCACCATTTTGTATTTATGAATGAGCTATTCCTATGCATGAGTATTATGATTATGAGCTATGATATGGCAATTGGGCCTAATTATGGAAGTATGAAAAATACGTTTGGTTTTCTTTGAACCTAAAGTTGCATTGAAATGATTTGAAATGACTATTGCATCTCCACTTTGAAAGCATGTATATGCATATTATAAGTATTCTTAGGGGATGACGCCTTGGCACCGATGGATTGAGAGAATGCTCTATTTCCTTGAACTATGTTCCTAGCGTAGGTTCTTTTCTGAAATGGGGATGCCCATAAGGAAAATTGCCTCCAAAATGGGGATTTACATAAGGAGAATAAATGATATAATATAATATATTATATGTGAATCTCCTATCCGAAATGGGAATACCCATAAGGAAGGTTGCTTCATACGAAATGGGGATGCCTGTAAGGTGAAGCATGGTTTACTTTTGGGAAGTAGACCACCTCTTTACTGATGAGGGGATGTCACGCCCAGGAGGGTACCCTAGGCGTAATCGGAACTCGGAGACTATTGCTAGCCTCCAAGCGAACCACCTAGTCTCATCTCATTCGTTCGATCAATATTTTAGCAGAAGATAATCAAGAGAAATCTAACTATCAGTGGCTATGGCTATCAACTCTGTTTATCATAAATAATAGGAATAATATCATAGTTTCAATTCAAATAAAAAAATAAAGAAAACGACTCCAACATCAACTATTGGCTGCTTATGTCTATGAAGCCTCTATAACTAGTGACTGCGAAGGTACCATAATAGGTCATGACTACCACAATCAAAATAAATGACATTAAAATAGATAATAAAGAATAGATATGTCCTCTGAAAGCATGGGAGGACTCACCAAGTCTGAAAATCACAAATCTCTGAACCTCAACGATTAGGCTGTTGAAGTCCTCTATCTACTGAATCTGCCTGGCAAAATGATACAGCGCCAAAGGGGGGGTAGTACGTGAAATGTACTATATGTAAAATGAGCTAAAGTAAATAGTAAGGGCTATAAAATATACATTGACATCAGCTCATCAATCACTCAACATTCTCTCAGAGTAAGGAACATGACTCTATCACATCACTATCCATCAAGACATCACACTATCACATCAATCTTAGAGTACTATCTACATGAAACCTATCTGGGAGTTTTTATAATCGACAATCACCACCTATGAGCTAGTGATGATACAACGAAGACATGTCATTGCCACATCCACCTAGTACCTTGCCGGGGTAAAGGACGAGTCTGTCGGGGATCCCAAAGAAGTCTGTCAAGTCTTATGATGGATAAAGGAAACATCCGCTTTTATGATCTAATCCTTCCCTGCACTGGACACGTAGTTAATGAGTATGGGTGGGATTCACTCTTACCCATTTCTGTGCTAATACTCCTCCATGACTTGATATGCTCATAAGTCTATTAACTTCAGCCGGGTTATACAACCAATCCCCCCTCAGGAAGGGACCTCATCTCATCTGACATTCTATCAACTCAAGTAACAAATTTAATTCTTCCTTTCAAAGCTAAGGTTCAACCTCATTTAGACTCTAAGAACACTAATTCCACCAACTTCAACCATCAACATACTCATCTCAAGACTCAGACCACAACAATCAATACAGTCAGACAGTCAAGGCTTTAGACATTACCCCTAAGTTCATTCTTGAAATCTTTAACAAAGAATCCATGTAGGATAAATACATAATCACACAGCAATTTAGACCTATATTTCACTTAATTCCGCTGAGAAACGATCGAAATATCATAGTTTGAAGTTTCCCCGGTGAGATGCAACAAAAAGAGCAGCCATATTAATATTTCTGTAGCAGATAGAGCTCTATCAATTAATTCTGATATTACCATGACGTGAGCCTCGCTAAAACATACGAAATAGAGCCAAATTTTATCAGAATCAAATTTAAAATGAATAAGAAATCACATGTCAAAGTTTTCAAAAACATACTTGAAACACAGTTGAAAAAACATGGATTTTTAAACGGCGCGCCTAAATCAATTTTCAACACTTCTACAATGTTCTCCTCAGAAAAATACATATGTTACCCTTTTGAATTACCGAAATCAAATAACAAAAGGGATAGAAATCATCATCTAAAGTTGTGCGTATCATTTTCACATTTTCTGGAAATGTTCCAGATAAGTGCATCGTTTTCCCTTTTCTTTTTTTAATCATCCAGCGCCTGCCACGTGGTGGCATCAGGCTAGGCCACGTCAACCATGCCGCCTTTAACCTTCAGCAACTGCTCCAACTTAATTTCAAAGTTCAAGCCTCATTCAAAGTCATAGAAATACAATCCATCTATGAAATTTGATCAGAAACAACATTCCTGACTTAATGGTATAGTCAAAATTCCCATTGGAGGTCATTTTAATCCAATATGGATCCCATTTTCCACTATCAAAGTTTGCCGAAGGGACCAAAATATACCCAAAAGCCCCGAAGACTGAGTGAAAGGTCCTCTTAGACCAAAATTGATGTGCTAAATCCAATGATATGGTTAAAATTTTCATTAGGGGAACATTTACCAATGATGTCAACTATTGACCCATTCCAGCGACTAAATTTACAAACTCGATATAATTGCATCGAATATCCTCCTAGCCTAATTTGGCCATTTCGAAGCCAATGGATTAACATAATACCACTCTCAGGCCATTTACTAGTACTTTACCAGATAATTTATTTACGACTATAATGTCTCATTTACCCTGAAACACAACATAGATGTCAAATGATTCACCTAACGACTAAAAGAATTTGTGCCAATAAGTCATAATAATCCACGATCACTATGCAAATGCTCAAACTGATAAAATATTCATAGGATCACTGAAATGACCTCGAGGATCATTACATCCCCCACTAATAGAACTTTCGTCCATGAAAGCAAGAATAAGGACATACCTCAAGACTCCCATCTGAACCACATAGGGATCCTAACCCCAAACTCATAGTAGACAGTGAATACGACAACCCTAAGCATGCTTATCATCACACAATAGTTCTGGCTATACCAACTAATCAGAAATGTAATAACCCATCAGTGTACAATCGAGAATCAATATAAAAATTCATTGGGGATCCTCAGAAGAACAACCCCTCAGCCCATCAACTCAATCCGCTAACACATAATAGGCACAGGCTAAATATAAGTGCATTCGACATACTACCTGATATTCAACCAATCATAATTATCCCCAACTATAGCCCTATTCCACATATACTAACTTACCTTATTCCCCATTCCCTTATGCAAGCAATCCTTACAATTTATCCCCAGTGGCTTCCTAATTCATTAATACTAACATAGTTATATGTGATTGCTAATGTAATTATATTCCACTGAAAGGACCTAGCCTCCTTTTTCTCTTGCTGCTCAGTCATCACAGTCACAATAGTAGTCATAAGCGTGGTAATAGTTAGCACATCATGCTAATGTAACAAATTATTAATGTAACAATCATTAATAGCTCCAAGATGAAGATAGATATCCACAACACAATAAATGGTGGACGTACAAATCACCAGTACTTTACAACCATTATATATATAAAAATACATCAAATATATATATATTAAACATCGGCAGCCTCCTTATATATTCCTCTATACACAGGTACATGCCACATTTTCTATCATAGTGCTAATGAATATTATCATTTAGTCATAAGTACCACTAGTAAGGAAGATAAAATAATACTAATCACATACTCGCCAGCCCTATAATTAGTTAATCAGGATTACAATAAATCAATGTTATATAGCTCATAGCCAACCTCCTTAATCCACCCTGAATCATCTTAACTATCTAAAATCTAGTTGTTTCAACACCTACCAGTTCAACCCAAACAAATAGAGGCCTCAAGAGGTCCACCATAACAATGAGACTAGTACACAAGTCATCACATTTATACACATAACAGAAGCATTAATTAACCCAAAAAAATAAATAGAATCTAGTTGTAACACCTCACATCTTACAATACTAGTACTGTACAAATGAAACATGATATGGTTTGGTCAAATGAGCGCCAATTGTTAGAAGTGCTTTAATCTCGTGTTAATAGGCTATATATGTTTTGTGTTGAATTGAGGAGATCATGACCCTAAACAAAGTGAGAGAATTGAGGTTCTTGTAGGACTTAAGAAGCTAGCAGGTGAGTCACCTACTTGCTTAGCTTAAATTTGCTAAATGGAGATGAGGCTTGACGTCGAATTTGTTTAAGTTCGATTATGAATAAAGTCCGTGTTAAGGGTGTAACTTTAGCCCAAGGTTTAGCATTATAAATGGACTATATTTTTACCCTAATAAGGATATTAAAAGGTATGAAATATATCACAATTTCTTAGATAATTTAGGCCCAAACTAATTAATAAGAAAGCTGAAAAATGGACAACAAAGGCCCATCAATTTAGAGCCCCCTTAAGGCTCAAATGAAAGAAGCAAGAAGCTGTATCACCAACTTAATATATTAAGCCTAAGAAACAAAAAGTAAGTTGGCCAAGAAAGCTTTTAAAAAGGGGATAAAGACAGCACACTAAAGTCATTTCAACTTGGACAACAAAAAAATCTGCTTTCTTGGTTACTCTTTGCTCTCTTTGAACGTGTGGAAAACAAACCTTACAACCTTACAAGGATTCTTAAAGAAGCCCTAAATCTTGAGTTTAAAGGTAAGTAAATCTACTTATGCACCTAGTATGGTTTGTTTATCAAAACCAAAGAAACAATCTAATTATTCATATGCTGAAAATTCTGGATAGCATGTATCCGAAGGATTATTGTACATTTTTCTTGTTGTTCAAGAGGCTTTTATCGTCTTGATTGACTATATTATGAATTAATACTTATGTATATAACAAAGGTTGATTTTATAGTAATGTACCTAGGATACTTCACCCCTTTTACAGTCCACAAAAGTGAGTTCTTATATGATATCGCGATTGTATTCTTATTATGAACTTGTGGGCTGTTAGATAGAAGACTACTACTTCACATCCTTAATGACTAATTTGTTACTATTCTGAGACTATATCAAGGCTGCTTTTATATATAAATGTGTTGAGAACAGTTTGGTTAAAGTTGGAATGAGTTTGGAATTGTCGACGTCAAAATGGGCAAAGGGACATAACGTTATGTTGTCCATTTGTAGGTTGTGTAGAATTGTTATGTGTTGTGCTTGGTGGGCCATTGTAAGACTGTTATGACACTAAAATAGGCTTCTCATGATGTGTAGATATGAATGTGTATTAGAAAATACGATTAGGGGCAGAAAAATTGAAAGAATACGCTAGGATTTATAAATACACAGTTGCTGCCTGTGTATTATTTTTTAATTTGATTGGGCTGCCAAGGTGTATCTATTATCTACTAATGCTAGTTTTATCACCTTCTATATTTTAGATAAGTATTTGGAGAAAGAAAAGGTTATCTCGAGGTAGTAACAAGGTCATAAAACGAAGTATGTAAGGCTACTTGATTTCGTATTATTTGGCATGAAACATAGATACTTCCTTGGCACATAAAAGCACTTTCCAACTCCGACATAGCTATTAACTGTTTATTCGCTGTTTCACATATTCATATGCTTTCATACATAGTCACCTTCAAATCTACATACATACGTGGATACCAAGTTACATAAATTCTTGTTGCTAAATAAAGTGCACGAGTTATTTCATTTCGTATGCATTTCATTATTTGTGTAATGTACTCTTTTCATCATCATATAGTCTTGTATGATTATCTATATATCATATGTTACATCTACAGTCCTACAGCTCTAATATTGTGATCACCAAAAGAATCATCTCAAAGGTTATTGAAAGATAAAGTATATTGTTTATTGATGATTGGTAGCCCAAGGGGTGGAAGAATCACCTAGCTAGGGACGATCGTATCATAGGTGGCAGCCCGAGGGGTTAAGGAAGAACCTAGCCAAGAATGATCCCGATACAGTTTTATCACTGATCAGCTGGTCATTTATATTATATGTTGTGCACAGATTATACAGTAAAGGTAAAGTAATATAAAGAACATAAAGTACATGATCCCAAAGTATAACCAAAGGTGGTCTCTTATCCTACACCAGTGCATAGCTTTATTTGAGTTGTTACTTCATATACAGTATTTCCTGCCTTATATATTCAGTACATTATCTCATACTGATGTCCCTTATGTGGGACCTATATTTCATGTTGTAGGTACAGGTGCTAGTAGATCTCCCCTGTAGGAGTACATATATCCAACTGCTGTTACCAAGCTCTAGGTTGCTTTGGGACTTTGTTTGTGTCTAGAGCTTATATTTTTCTATTGTGTAGTTAGTCAAGGCGGGGCCTGTCCCAAACCTTGTCAGATACTTTTTCTTATCTAAAGGCTTTGTAGACTATGTAAATTAAAGTGTGGTCATGTCTCATATCTTAGACAGCGTGACCCCATCTGCCTAGCCATACGCATTTTTTATTGGTTTGTTATTACTGTTTACCCTCACAAAGGCATGCTAACCATAGAAACCTCTTATAATATGTATAGAAAGTGCATAGATATAGGTTAGTTATCCTGGGCCTTATTGGCAATGGGTGCCAGTCTGCACAAATGGGACTTAGGGCGTGACAGAAGTAGTATCAAAGCGGGTCATCCTAGGGAGTCTACAAAGCCATGTCTATGTAGAGTCTTATTTATCGATGTGTTGTGCACCACATTTATAAGCAGGAGGCTACATGGCATTTAGGAGTTTTTACTTTCATTTCGTTCTTTAGATCGTGCCATACAACTAAGTGTTATAGGTGGATTATGGCTAATTCCTAAATTATTTTGTACAACAAGTATGCCAAAAACCAGGAATAACAAAGGTAAAGGGAAGGGAGTAAAATTGGTGGTTGGTATACCTAGTCAAGTAAGACAATGAAATGAGATTCAAGAGGAGTCTCTATCACAGACATCTCCAACTCCTCTAGCTCTTGATGAATCCGAAAGTAGTGAAATTCCTCCAAAACCACCTGTTGATGCTACCATACAGGATTTGAGAAATGCAGTCCAACTATTGGCTCATATAGTTGCTGGCCAAGGTCAAAGGTAGAAAGGTCCAGTTATGGGTACAGGAAGTGCGAATAGGGCAACTGGTATGAGGATACCTGGTTTCCTTAATTTGGACCCTCTATCCTTCACTAGGTCAGATCCTAATGAAGACCCCCAAGACTTTATTGATCAGATTCAACGTACTTTAGATGTTATGCATGTGAGTTGTACAAAAGCTGTCGAGTTAGCGACATATAGGTTGAAGGGTGTGGCTGTATTGTGGTATGAAACTTGGAAGTAATCCAAAGATATAGATGCTTCTCTAAGTACCTGGAAGGAGTTCAAAGAGGCCTTTCTTGACCATTACTTACCATTGGAGATCCGAGAGGCCCGTGTAGATTAGTTCTTGAACCTACACCAAGGGAATATGAGCGTGAGGGAGTATAGCGTCCAATTTAATTCCCTGTCCAGGTATGCTCCTAATGTAGTTGCTACTATGGCAGATCGATTTCATTTATATGTGGATAGATTGGATATATATTTGGTCAGAGACTGCACTATTGCTTCCTTGAATAAAGATATGAACATAGCAAGAATGCAAGCTTTTGCACAGAAATTGGAGGATTAGAGGCAAAGGAGAAGGACACAAGAGTTATAAAGGGTGCAGGCCAAAAGGGCCAGGTCTACAGGGCAGTTTACACCGCCCCAAGGTGAGCTTAGGCCTTGATTTTCTAATAGACCACCTAGACCATCATCCTCCTACTCTGCAGCCAGTGCTCCACCACAACTTCAAGGGTCTAAAAGTAATCAGTTTGGTCAACGAGGTAAGGGATAAGGTACACAAACAACAGGATATTCGGCAGGCCAGCCAATGACTCCTAGGCAACCTTATAAACAGTGTAGAAGAAGTCATACAGGTTTATATCGTGTTAGGACAGGTGTTTGTGATTGGTATGGTGTGCCAGGGCATATGATAAAAGATTGCCCGAGGAGGCATGTGGGTGATATAACACAATCTACCGGTTCAGCTGTAGCATCATCATCATCAGTTCCTCCATCAGGTAGGGGTCAACAAGAACCCATACGTCGTGGTAGAGGTGTTAGAGGGCCAGCTAGCTCTAGCGGAGTCCAGAATCGTACTTATGCTCTGGGGAGTCGGTAAAACTTGAAAACTTCGCCTGATATGGTCATAGGTACATTGTCCATCTTGTCACATAATGTATATGCATTAATTGACCTTAGTTCTACACTATCATACATTACTCCACTAGTTGCTGGAAAGCTTAAGAGAACACCCAAATTATTGAACACACCATTTGAAGTGTCTACACCAACCGATGAATTTATTATGGCTAGAAGGGTTTATTATGACTGTGTAGTAATTGTTCGTGATCGTGATATATTGGCTGACCTTATTGAGCTAAAAATGGTGAAATTTGATATTATAATGGGTATGAATTAGTTAGCTTCTTGCTATGCCACCGTGGATTACCGAACTAAGATAGTGTACTTCCACTTTCCAAATGAGGCTGTTCTTGAATGGAAAGGTAATATTGGGGCACCAAAGTGTAAGTTTATCTCTTATTTTGAAGGCCAGGAAGATGGTATCTAAGGGGTATAAATGTCATTTAGTGAGAGTGAGGGATATGGAGGCAGAATCACCAACTCTTCAATCAGTTCCTGTAGTGAATGAATTTATTGATGTGTTCCCTAAGGAACTTCTAGGATTACCTCCAGAATGAGAAGTAGATTTTGGTATTAACTTACTTTCAGGCACTCAATATATTTCTATCCCACCATATAGAATGACCACTGCAGAATTGCGTGAATTAAAAGAGTAGTTAAAAGACTTATTGAAGAAAGGTTTTATAAGACCTAGTATGTCCACTTAGAGTGCACCAGTGTTATTTGTACACAAAAAGGATGGCACCTTGAGAATGTGCATCGACTATCGACAATTGAATAAGGTGATAATTAAGAATAAATACCCCCCGGATTGATGATTTATTTGATCAGTTAAAGGGTACCAAATACTTTTCAAGAATTGATCTGAGATCGGGGTATCACCAAGTGAGGGTGAAGGAGAAAGATATACCTAAGACTTTTTTCAGAATATGCTATGGTCATTTCGAATTTATTGTTATGTCATTTAGGCTAACAAATGCACCAATAGTTTTTATGGATCTGATGAACAAGGTATTTACGCCATTCTTGGATGTGTTTATGATAGTATTTATAGATGACATTTCAGTATATTCAAGATCAAAAGAGGACCACGCAAATGACTTATGACAAGTGTTACAAGTTCTTCGTGATCAACAGTTGTATGCCAAGTTTTCTAAATGTGAATTTTGGATAAAATTAATGGCATTCTTGGGTCATATTGTGTCTGATGAGGGAATAAGAGTTGATTCATAATAGATAGAAGCTGTGAGAGATTGGACAAGACTAACGGTACCCACGGAAGTTTGAAGTTTCCTAGGTTTAGTAGGTTATTACAGGAGGTTTGTTGAAGTTTTTTCTTCTATTTCTGCACCTCTGATAATGTTGATACATAAGGCAACCAAGTTCAAATGGAATGATGCATGTGAAAGGAGCTTCTATGAACTGAAAAATAAGCTAACTTCTGCACCTGTGTTAGTACTTCCAGAAGGCACCGAAGGGTATGCAGTGTATTATAATGCTTCAGGAGTTGGCTTAGGGTGTGTACTGACACAATATGGTAGGTAATTGCTTATGTATCTAGACAGCTATGACCACATGAGAAAAATATCCAACACATGATCTTGAGCTAGCAGTGGTTGTTTTTGCCCTGAAAATATGGCACCACTATTTGTATGGGGTTCACATTGACATATATACTGACCATAAGAGACTGCAATACATCTATAAGCAGAAAAACCTAAATTTAAGTCAGGGGAGGTGGCTAGAGCTAATAAAGGATTATGACGTTGATATACTATACCACCCGGGGAAGGCAAATATGGTAGCCGATGCTTTGAGTCGTAACAAAAGTATGAATACTAGTGGCCAGGCCATGGTAAGTCAAGGAGTGGCTAAGGATCTACGACAACTAGCTAGTTTGGGAGTTTACCTTCTTGAAACTCCAAAGGAAGGGGTTGTTATACATAATACAACAACGTCTTCATTAGTAACGGAGGTGAAAGCAAAATAATTCGAGGATCCTATTTTATGACGACTTAAGGAAAAGGTGAATCAGGGTATGATGAAGGGCTTTGAACTTACATAAAATAGAGTACTTTACTGCCAAATAGATTGTGTGCCTGATATTAATGTATTAAGAAAAAGGATAATGAAAAAAGCCAATCATTCCCGATATTGCATCCATCCACGATCAACTAAGAAGTACCATGACCTGAAGAAAATGTTTTGGTGAGGAGGCATGAAGAAGGATCTTGCAGAATTTGTGCCTTAATGTCCAAATTGTCAACAAGTAAAAGTAGAACACCTAAACAGGAGGTTATATGTAGTGTATAGAGCTTCCAAATGGAAGTGGGATATGATCAATATGGATTTTGTTACTGGGTTGCCTCGTTCATTTCAGAAGTTTGACTCCATATGAGTAATAGTTGACAGACTCACAAAGTCAACACACTTCTTGCCAATCAGGAGTGATTATACAGTTGAAGAGTATGCCAAGCTGTACCTCAAAGAGATAGTCAGGTTACATGGAGTCCCAATCTCTATTATATCTGACCTAGGAGCCCAATTCACTGCAAAAATTTGAAAGTCCTTCCAAAGGAGTTTAGGGACATAAGTGAATTTGAGTATAGCACCTCAAATAGATGATCAAGCAGAACGCACCATTCAGACACTTGAAGATATGTTGTGAGCTTGTGCATTGGATTTTAAAGGTAGTTGGGTGGACCATTTGCCATTTATTGGATTTGCCTATAATAATATCTACCACTCAAGTATCAAGATGGCACCTTATGAAGCTTTGCATGGAAAGAAATATAGGTCGCCAATTGGACAGTTTGAAGTGGGTAAACCTACCTTCCTTGGGCCAAATCTAGTATAATAAGCCATGAAAAAAGTTAAGATAATACAACAACGACTAAAAATAGCCCAAAGTCATCACAAATCATATGCGGATGCAAGAAGGAAAGGATTGGAATTCTCAATAGGGGATTGGCTATTTTTAAAGGTGTATCCAATGAAAGAGGTTATGAGATTTGGTAAGAAAGCAAAACTGAGCCCATGTTACATAGGGCCGTACAAAATTATTAAGAAGTTCGGGCAGGTTGCATATGAGCTAGAGCTACCCCAAAAGATTTCAATGGTTCATCTAATTAATCATGTCTTAATGCTTCGAAAATGTATAGGTCACCCATCCCATATCACTCCTATTGAGGATATGCAAGTTACAGAAGATCTCACCTATGAAGAGGTATCTGTTCTATTCTAGATCATCCAGTTAAGAAGTTAAGAAATAAAGAAATAACTTCAGTAAAAGTACTTTGGAGAAACCAGCAAGCCGAAGAAATAACATGAAAGGCCAAGGATGCAATGAAATCAAAATACCCTTACTTATTTGAAGCTAAAGAGGAAGTCCAACATCCAGAATTGGGGGCCTTAATAGGTACGTGTGTTTGAATGTTGATTGCGTTGAACTTGGTTAAGCTATGCAATTGTGCTAACATTCGAGCACGAATATTCTCAAGGGGAGAGGATGTAATACCACACATCTTACAATACTAGTACTATATAAATGAAACATGAAATGGTTTGGTCAAATGTGCGCCAATTTTTAAAAGTGCTTGAATCTCATGTTAATGGGCTATATTTGTGTCTAATGCTTAAAAGGGTCAAGTGCATACATATTTTGTGTCTAATTGAGGAGATCACAACCCTAAACAAAGTGAGAGAATTAAGCTTCTTTTAGGACTTAAAAAGCTAGCAGGTTAGTCACCTACTTGATAGCTTAAATTTGCTAAACGAAGACGAGGCTCGACGTCGAATTTGTCCAAGTTCGATTATGAATAAAGTCTGTGTTAAGGGTGTAACTTTAGCCCAAGTTTTAGCATCATAATGGACTATATTTTCAGCCCAAGAAGGATATTAAAACGTCCCAAAGACATCACAATTTCTTAGATAATTTAGGCCCAAACTAATTAGGAAGAAAGCTGAAAAATGGGCAGCAAAGGCCCATCAATTTGGAACCCCTTAAGGCCAAAGTGAAAGAAGCAAGAAGCTGCATCATCAACTTAATATATTAAGACTAAGAAACAAAAAGTAATTTGGCTAATAAACCTTTTAAAAAGGGGATAAAGACATCACACTAAAGTCATTTCAACTTGGACAACAAAAAAATTTGCTTTCTTGGTTATTCTTTGCTCTCTTTGAACGTGTGAAAAATAGGCCTTACAAACTTACAATGATACTTAAAGAATACCTAAACCTTGAGTTTAAAGGTAAGTAAATCTACTTATGCACCTAGTATGGTTTGTTTATCAAAACCAAAGAAACAATCTAATTATACATGTGCTGGAAATTCTGGACAACATGTATTTGAAGAATTGTTGTACATTTTTCTTGTTGTTTAAGAGGCTTTTCTCTTCTTGGTTGACTGTATTATGAAGTAATACTTATGTATTTAAAAAAGGTTGATTTTATAGTAATGTAACCAGGCTGCTTCACCCTTTTTACAGTCCACAAAAGTGAGTCCTTATATGATATCGCAATTGTGTTCTTAGTATGAACTTGTGGGCTGTTAGATGGAATACTATTACTTCACGTCCTTAATGACTGATTTGTTACTGTTCTAAGACTTGTTCAATGCTATTTTTATGTATAGATATATTGAGAACAGTTTGGTTAAAGTTGGAAT
>JAOTQJ010146067.1:0-34509 GCA_025642045.1 Solanum sejunctum | reverse complement strand
ATTATGGACTCCCGACTTCAACCAAATTTTTACCCGCGAAAATTCCCGGTGAAATTTAAAATACACCTCAATCTCAATAATTTTTCCCGAATGAGCAATTAACCGCCATTTAGTTAATTACGGGGTCTAACAGGGAGTTCCTACCTTAAGCAATTAGAATGTTTAACCAACAACTAAACGAAATCCTCCACAACTTTGGCTAAAATTTTGAGAATGAAAAGACATACTGTGATTTTTTTGAGTATCTTCCATCGTATCATAGTTGTGTATCATATTATGCGAAGCTAACTCATTCCATTCAGCAACAAATGTCTCTACAAAACCCCAACACCCCCCTTTCTAGGGAGAATTTGTATCAAACAACTAGTCCCTTTAACTCACTAGACCTTGAGGGACAGAATTAAATGTCTTATTAATATCATGCTTAATTATCCTGAAATCTGCACTGGTCTTGGGGAAGCCAGAATCATCCCAATTAATTAAGCTGAGTTCAGAGTTAATTTTGTAGTCAGAATTAGGAACAACCATTGACTTATAAGCTTATCATTTTAAATCAGCTAGAGAACTAGACTGGTGACTTTTTCTACTCGCATTACATTTTGTAATCCGCCACAACATCATGAGCATTTTTATCCCTTCTTAGATCTTTTTTTAAATAACTTTAGGAGAGGTTTGTTTCTCTTTTCCACTTAATTTTTCCTTCATAGATGAAGTTCGACAAGAAGCTGATGCAACTGATACATATCCCTATGCTGCAAGGCAAAGAAAGTCACATGTCTATAGTGCTCCTATTGATTTAGAACTAGAAGCTTAGTCAATGTTATTCCTGAATATGACTTCCATAGTTTTGACGAGGATAGAATGGACACATATTTTGATGACAATCAAGTCTAGGCTACGTATGCCGCTGATGATTGCATGCCTTAGAATTATGTTCTGATTCACAATATGATATATGCAAAGTCATTCAAAGTGAAATGCAGCTTGTTGATCTCCAAAATAATTCTAAACTAAGCCTAATTAATTGGGTAGCTTCTAGCTTTCTCAAGACCAAAGGAGATTTTAGGATAGGCAACTATAATATCAATAAAATGCTCAATTCTTTCTCATAAGGTCAAGTGCGTAAAAAGGGCTAAAGGTATCATCCAAATTCTCCACCAAAATGGAAATGGTTCTGTACAGGCATTGGACTCCTAAATGGAATGAGCTAACTCTGGTGGATACCATATAGAGCTAGAGCAATAGCTGACCAATCATATTGCCGAAGCAGAGAGAGGAATCTGACAACCATACTATGCTCAATAAATTGTAAGGAAGACGATAAGTGCCATGGATTGTTTCCAAGGAGGTTGAATTTGTAAACAGAATGAGGGAAGGTGTCCCTATGTCATGCCTCAGGAGGGTACCCTTGGTGTGTTTAGAACTTGATGAATCATTGCTAATTCCCCAGGAGAACCATCTGGCTTCATCATCACATCATGCTCAACAGTAGAAGACTGCTCAAGAAAAGCTATTTGTTGAGATAAATAAGTCTCTTAGAATAATAGTTTCTAATAAATAAAATTTGGAAAATATATATCGATCAACTATCTATACTCAATGTCTATGAAACCTCTATCTGATCTAGGAGTTGCTAGGACTAGTCTTGAGCTATCTAAAAAATAAGATACTTATAATAATTAATAAAATAAAGAAACAAGCTTATTCGAATAACAAGGATCGCTTACCAAATCTTGAAATAGAGTCTGGACTTCAACAATTTCTTGTTGAAGGCGTTTATCACCTGTATCTATATCATTAACGAGGTCGACCCTAATAAACATCTGTACATTGAATAATACTGGCATGTGAGATGGTTAAGGATACAAGTCAGTCTCAAATACAAATCAACTCAACAATTCATCACTCAATACAACAAAGGATGTAAGATTTGTATAATAAGAAAACACTTCTAAAAGAAACTCTAGCATGCAACTCAGTCAAATCAGTTATACAAAATCTGGGAGCTTTTATAACTGACAACCATTACCTATGAGCTGGTGATGATACAATGTTTGCACTATCATTGCCGTCGTTATCTAATACATGCCAAGGCAAGGGTCGATCAAAGCAGTCTCGATACAAAATAAATGTTTATCTCTTTGGGACATAAGGGGCATAGCCCTGTCAGACGCAGGTAAAGTAGTTATGGACTTGAGTCAATATTTACTCATACCCATATCAATGCTCAATACTCCTCCCAGTGACTCAATATGTTCATATCAATAAACTCAGTCTCATCTTCCTATTTACCCTGATCTAACTCCATTAACTCTCTCAATAAAATCAACCAATCAGGACAATCAATCTGCATGCTATTAGGACTCATCTTTCAAGGCTCTAACTCAAAATGCAATTTAGACCCTAATCAATTATGCTCATCACATAAAAACATGTGAGTTGCTCATTATATACATATACAAGTGATATAATCTTCATGCTCAGTCATTCTCAAGTTATCAACTTCTACATGCACAATCATTATCTTGATTTAGTCAATGCAATAAGAATTTCTTAGAATGTTATAATTTAGGGTTCATCTATGCTCATCAATGTGTTTATGTTTTCATTATGAAACTCTATTTTGTCCAAGAATATTTGGTATTGAAATATGTCTCACAAATTTTAAGATGAGTAATAAATTTAGCTTTAGAAAATTCACCCTCTCCATCACCTTGAAAAACTTTAATCCTTTTTGAAAATTGATTTTCAACCCTTTTCAAAATTTAATAAAAACGTCAGATTTCTAATATATGTTATGCTCAGTTTTGAATCATTACCAATAAAAATTTTATCAGGAATATTATAAGATTGAATGTTGGATAGGTTACCTTTAGTATTTATCATATGATCTTGTCCTTATCCTTTGTGTCCTCCAAGTTTACTATAGCTAGGACTTCAGGAGGATCATCTAATGCTTGATAAGAGTAATTTTCATCAATAGAAACACTCAGTGTGATTGTCTCTAGAAAAAATTTGACAAGGTAATTAGACTTCCTTAGCTTTCTAGGAGTTGTACCTTAAGCAATTACAATATTTGACCAATAGCTGGACAAAATCCTCCACATCCTTGGCTAAACGTTTGAGCTTGAAAAGCCATATTGTGATTTATTTGAGTATCTTCAATATATCATATTTGTGTATAATATTATGCAAATTTAGCTCATTCCATTCAACAAACAAGTATCTATACAAAACCCAAACATCCCCCTTCCTATGAAAATTTTGTAAAAACAATCCGGCCCCTTTCACCCACTTGACCTTGAGGGAGAAAGAATTAAACGTCTTATTGATATCATGCTTGGCTCTTCTGAAATCTCCACTGGTATTGGGGAAGCTATAATAAAGCTAATTAACTAAGCCGAGTTTAGAGTTAATTTTGAAGTTGAGCTAGGTAAATTTAACTTGAATTGTCTTTTTAGATGTCACATCATGAATGAGAGTATAATAGCGCTACATGCAAATTTTAAAGAGATGGTTTGAAAACATATTTATTATGATTCAGATAGAGAAATGCATTGGAGTAACGATGCTTATCATGCACTCATAATCATCAGTATCATAAGAAGCCCAGACATCGCTACCATCAAAAGATTTTTCCATTCTATTGACATCAACATTATAGAATTATAATTAGGAACAACCATCTATTATAAGCTTATGGTTCTAAATTAACAAAAGAACTAGACTGGTGACCTTTTTAGCTCGAATAGCATTTTGTAATCCGCCACAACATCATGATAATTTCCTTTCTCAGATCTTTTTTATAACTTTAGGAGAAGCTTGTATGTTCTTTTCCACTTCTTTGTCCTTCATATATGAGGTTCGAGAAGTAGCTGATGTAAATGATGCGTAGCCCTACGTAATAAGGAAGAAAAAATCACCTATCTTTAGTACTCCTATTAATTTAGAACTAAAAGTTAATTCAAATGATTGTTCTTGATTTTATCTTCCATAGTTTTGATGAGGATAGAATGGAAAAATGTTTTGATGGTAATCAAGTTTTGGCTGCTTCTAATGCCAATGATTGCATGCCTCGCAATTATGCTCTGATTCACAATGTGATATCTGCAAAGCCATTTAAAGTTAAATGGAACTGGTTGAACACTAAAAATAATTTTGCACTTAGCCCTACTAATTGGATTAGCTCTAGCTTCCTTAAGACTAGTGGAGATTTTAGGATATGCAAGCATAATGTCAATAAGATTCTCAGTTCTTCCTCCTACAAGGTTAAGTGGGTGAAAGGTACTAGAGGTGTTATCCAAATTCTCCACCAAAGGGGAGACGTTTGGGCTCTGTACAAGCAGTGGTTGCTTGAATGGAATGAGCTAACTCTGGAGGGTATCATATATAGCTAGAGCAATAGCCCACAAATCAAATTGCTGAAGCAAATGAATGTCGGTACATTGAATATATTAGTATGTAAGATGGATAAGGAAGCAAGTTAGGTTAAGATATAAATCTCCATGACTCAACGCAGCAAATGATGCAAGTTTTTTATAGTAAAATAATGTTACTAAAATAAACTCTACCATGCAACTCAGTCAAATTAGTCATGCAAACTCTCAGAGTTTCTCCAACTGACAACTATCACATATGAGTTGGTGATGATACAACATTTGCACTGTTATTGCGACAATCGTCTAATTCTTGTCAGGGTAAGGGACGATTAAAATAATTTGGATCCAAAATAAATGTCCATCTCTTTGGGACATAAGAGGCATTTCTCCTATCCTACGCTAGTAATGTAGTTTATTGTAATGCAATTTATTGATTTGAGTTTGTATTTACTTGTACCTATATTGGTGCTCAATGCTCCTCCCATTGACTCAATATGCTTATATCAATCAACTCAGTGTCCTCTTTACATTTACTCCAGTCACACTCCATCAACCCGCTTAATAAATAAACTAATTAGGACCATCAATCATGTATGCTATTGTGACTCAACAATTGTTAATGATTCTAACTCAAACATTCAGTTAGACTCCAATCAATCATGCTTAACTCGTACATTCACAATCATGATATTAATTAAGTTAATTCAATAAAAATTGCACAAATTAATGTTCTAACTTCATGAAATCAGCATGCAACTCATCAATTTTTTATAAATATGCATGAAAACTCAGTCATAAATGAACGTAACTCGAAGGTTAGGATTAAAGGATTTTACTATTCATTTCCCACACTCCAATTTGAATTATGTAAATGAAAGTGGGTGTGGATGAACTTAGTCCAATGCTTTAGGTAGCCTTACATACTTGGTATGAAGTTTGACAATCAATTTGCATAGGTGTTTGCTCTGAACATTTGAATCTCTAGCTTTTCTTCTCTTCCTCTTAGCCCTAGTTTTTTTCTTGTTAGAATATGTAGAAAGAATGAAAATAATTTTAAAAACCTTTTAAAGTCAAAAATAACTTATATTAGTCATGATTTTATGTTTAGGAGAGGTTAGAAAAGTCTAAAATGCTTCTCAAAAGAAATTAAAATTTTCTAATTGTCGAGGAACAATCCGCGTCACGGACTTGGTCCCTCACTGTACATTTTTTGTCAAAAAAATTTTAGTTGATTTTCTAGTCTCAAAGAAAATAATAGAACGACAGTTAAGTGGAAATCTATGATAAGTCCGCAATGAGGACATGTCATGCACTTTCCTAGAATTGCATCTTTACCCCCAAAAAATTATCTTTTGATTTGACTGCTCCAAAATTCAACCAAGACCTTTTCACACATAATTTTCTATGTTGATCACAGTTCTAGCCTCAAAATTTTCAAAAAAATTTTGAAAGATGAGTTATCCAAGTGTTCTCTCATCTAGGGTTATTTGGATAATTTTACAAGGTGTAACATTATCTCTCTCTTGGGATCTTTCATGGTCAAATGAATAGCAATCTAGGAGCCTAGTCAAAGTACTAATCCTATTATGGATGCTAACAATCAAGCAATTCACAAGTCACTCATGTAATCCATCCATCAATAGATCAAAATAAACCATTTGTCGAAATCTAGAAGACTATCGCTATACTAAACTCGGAATAGAAGATAACTCAAAGAATAAGAACGAATCATTACCATTGATTCCCTCATTATCAGCAGGTTTGAATAAATTCGGGTACCTAGCATACATACCCTCTTCATCTTCCCAAGTAGCTTCTTCTACAAATTGATTTCTCCATAACACCTTGATAGATGCAATATCTTTGGTCCTCAGTTTGGGAACCTGACGATCAAGGATTTGAATTGGAATATCTTCATAGATCAAGTTTTCCTTTAATCTAATATTTTCAATAGGCACAACTAACCACGGGTCTCCCAAATACTTCTTAACCATAGCAATGTGAAAGACTGGATGGATGAACACTAGCTCTTGTGGTAGCTCCAATTCATAAACTACATTACCCACTCTCTTCAAAATCTGATAATGACAAATGATGTCGTACACCTCCTTTTTAAGGATAAAATGGTCATTGTCAATATATAAAACCTAACCATGGTTAGGGTTGAACCCAAGAGAATATGTAGGCTCAAAGAAAATTCATCAATAAGCATTTCAAGCAATTAACCAACCCAATTCCACAAAAGAGGGAGGGGGTTTCACAATATTCAACAACAAAATAAACTAAACTAATTATTACAAGAGAAAATCAATAATGGAGCGTGACTAGGGTATTATGTTCCCCATAATTCCCCAACTTAGTATCCCCAGATAAACTAATTCATGTCAAGTGTATAACATGCAGGATCATAATTTAAGTCCACCAAACCCTTTGGTCCAGGTGAGAGGTGAATTTCACTATATAACTTGGTACCATTTCAATAATGTGCAATACTAACCATTACCTATAGTCATAGTCAATCTCCCCTTAGTCTAGTTTGGTTGATTAGAGGAGAACACATTATCAAATTTTGTTAATCAATCTCTTTTCCTATTCCTTACTACCTGGATCAGGTATGTAACACTAGGCAAGTTTTAATCTTGGCCACCACTAGAAACATGCAAAACAAGGAGAATTAATTAATACATACAAATAACTAATCAAAGAATTGCAAAATATCTGGGTCTACTTTGTTAGATCTTTATGGTTCCGACAATCCTAGTTGTGGATTTAGTTACTCATGCTATGGGTAAATGAAGAAATTATGAATTGACAAAATCTAATTAAACACTTACTCAATTGAATTGAGAATCAAGCAAATCTAATATTGTTTGAGAATCACAATATGTAACATCAAATTAATTCACTAGTGTATTCTCCTCCAAATATTGGGGTCTCCAAGTACAAAATCCTAAAAGTACTCTATAATGATATTCACTATTGTACTCCCTTGAAAATAACCCAAAAATTACTATGTCTATTAATTGCAATTAAGTCATTAAGAATAGAAAAACTGGTCGGTGACTTTTTATGAAAGGTCATTATGACTCATAAATTTATGAGTCGTAATCGGGGTCTCGTATTCAACTCTTGATATCTTGGACTTCACTTCAATGAATCAACTTTTCGAGTCATAGACTGATTCATGACTTGTATTGCTCTCCCTTAGTCTTTATCTGCATCATATTTTCCTTCACTGGAAATCTTCACGATACTTATCTATATGACTCGTAGAGTGATCTACGATTCATATAGACGTCTCGTACTCTTGAAACTTAGATCTCATCCTTCACTGAAATTTGTCATTAGACTACCGCTACAACTCGTAAACTGCTCTTAGAGGGTTTTGTAAATCTTCGAAACCCAAAACACTTTACATTTTTGCCCAAGAGTCATGCCAACCAACTTTCCTACAAAACTAAGCACAAAAACACATAAAAACCATACATGTCGTAATGAGAACACACAAAATCCTAAGATTAAACATCAAATATGTTGTATTTTTACAGTACATCAACAACCTCAACTTAAAAATTATTTTTTGTTCTCAAGCACGATTCAATCTACATAGATAGTATAACAACACACAAGCCTTAACTCAATGTCATACATCACACACATTTTAAACTCAGGTACCCACATCAATTTTCTAAAATAGGATCAAACAGTTATTTAGCAAACCAAAGCATAGTGGTGCATGTGACCACACAAAATTGATAAGCAAGGGAGTATCAACAACTCATAATCACTGAACAAGTCAAATACTAATAATACAATGCAAGTGCCCTCACAGAAAGAAATCCCATTTTTGATACTCAATGATGATTACAAATTTAGTTTTGGGACTGTGCGAACACATTCACTCTCACAAAAAATATGCATGCATAATGACTAATACCATAGGCTTGCCCCTATACGCATGACTCAGACTTTTAACTAACTTGAATAGGATCATTTTAGGACTTACCAAACTTGTAACATTTGCTTAGGGGACTTTGGTATGACATTTTGGAAAAATAGTGACTGAAGGCCATCTTTGAACTTCGTTTTTCATCACTTTCACTTTGCCAACTCTGATATTTTCACCTTATTCTTCCTTTTTCCACATTCAAGCTTTTTCGGGCACTTTCATCTCATTTTTTAGCTTTTGCCTTATTTTTATACTTCATTTTGTTTCTTAGTTCAATCTCAGGCATCTTTCATTTCTCTTACACCCAGTACATGTTTTTTCTTAATTTTCTCCAGATTCCTAACTCACCTCCTTATTTTTGTGCTTCACCTTTACACTGGGCACCCTCAACTTAGGCATTCAGCCTATAGTGAAGTACACAATATCTATTCTCCGAACCAAGGCCACATTTGGTAGCCACCCTCAACTTAGGCTTTTTGATTAGGTGTTCTAGAAAGAATTGGTACATGAAAGGCTCTAGTATTTTGAACAATGGATAAAACATCAATAGATTGATCATTTTTAGGCTAAAGTGGGCTATTTAAAGAAGAAAGACCTAAGAGCCCTTCCTAATCGATTTAATCTATAATCTAACTTAGAGTAACAGGACAATTTTTGAAATACTCTAAAATAAATGAATCTGGCAAAATAAGCTCACACCTACATGGCATTGCACACATTATCAACAAGAAAGTCACAGATCATGCTTCGTATCTCAAATTGCCTCACTTTATCATAACAAATATTGCCTAACACCTAAACATGCAAGGTTCCATCTAACTACTAATAAAAAAATTTTAGTGGGTATCATTTTCTCAAAACAAGACAAAACATATTATATGCCATAAGTTTTAGTAATATATACTATAAATATTAAATAAATATCCTAAACATATCAGTTCAATAAAAATTAAATATTCATGAGGAAAAAGAACATAGGTAAGAAAACATTGGGATCAAAATTTAGGGTAGTTGTGGACCATAAGCTACTCAAACTTCACTAAGGCCCACAACTACCCACACCCCATCAAAAAAGATGTCATTGACCCCAATGCACAAAATCAACAAAAATAGAATGCAGGGGTAGAAAACAAACCTGGGCGCCTAAGCGCCATTCTTAGGTTGAGTCTGGCCACCCTCTCCCTACGGGGTAGTCTCCTCAGCTGTAATAGGCTATCTAGAAGGGTTGTACCCCTAGCCCTATCATGCTCACGAGCTAGGCTCATCTCCTACTCATGCCATGATGTCCTCAAGGCCATCACGAGATCCTCCTCCTTATCCTTCGAGAGCTTTGCATGTACATTTCTCTCCTCTGGCTTATCACCCTTTATAAGGGGTATTTTCATATGGAAAGTCTGTGTAGGCTCCAAAGGCAAATAAATCAAATAGTGGCTCCAGAGGTGCCTACTCTGGTATTGTAACTAGCACTGCAAGTGATGATGTCATGTCAGCCCTAAACTTCTTGATCTTTGATTAGATGACCAATAAATCTGAAGGTCGAGCATTATCTAACTACTTCTGAACTAGCTCCTCAAAGGCATCGATGTAGGCATCCACTATAGAAACATGCTCCTGAATAACAGAAATAGTGAATGCCCAGTTCTGCTCCTCTAAGTTAGATATAGCCTGCCATACCCATGACCTAATCTATTGAATAAGCTAAGACAACTGGGCCTCAACACATGATAACTCCTATGCCATGGCCTGGATAGAAATAAAAGACACATAGACCATGTCCTTTATAAAAGGTTATGTCATAGTGGCTTGTAGAGCAGTAATAGTTGTAGTGGGACCCCTCACAATGAGTACCTTAGGTTGCAGGGGTCTCTCCTCTATAGTAGCAATGGTAGTAGTAGTAGGGGCCATCACCGAACCCTCAAGTAGTGGCATAGGGGTGAACATTTGTGGTAGTGGTGGAGGCTATGCTCGCCGGCCTGCCACAAGGTTCTCATCAGCCTTGATCAAGCTAGACTCCAAAGTATGATAGGCCTCAACTAATCGGTCTAGCTGGTAAGAAATCTCCAGCCTAGACTCGACACATACTCTATAGGTCAAAACATGAAATAGGATGAAGGTGGTCCTCTTCAGTACTGACTCATGTATCTGCTCTACTATAAGTCAGGCCCAGTTGATATCATAGGCATCCAAGATACTAGAAACTAATATTCATGCTCTAGCGTAAGTGTATTACCTTCCAAAGTCGACTGGATGCATGATCTAACAATTTCCCACCAAAACTTGGTGAGGAAGGAGAGTGAAGCCTCGATGATCGGTTTCGTATGGGTAGTGACGCTAGTAGGCTCTGGACCCTACGTTGTAATATAACCAACTACCTATCTCAAAAGTGAGGTCCGATATACTGGATCCTTCATAATCAATATGTTCTGGCTAACCCAACCTATGGTCAACTTTGCTGTAGATCTGGGGGCACGGTACTCATGACCAAAAAGCATATGATAGATCATCTCCTCTGAAATATCGACCCACTAACCTCTCACCCATATCTCTATCAATATTATGTCTTCTTTATTTGTAGGACCTATAGAGTTAGATTGCAATTCAATAACGAGCTTGTTCATGAGTAGGAGAGTCATGATGTGGTGGTCAAGGGTAGATTCATTTCCTGTATTTAATCCCATAAGTTGATTTCTAAGAGGCTAGTCACTTCTCTAAGATTAATTTTCGGTCTGGTATCATCAAGTAAAACTGGGGGAGTGTGATATTCCTAATATGGACTTCGAGACTTGGTATGGGCATTATGAAATTTTGGTTATGTCTTTTGGTTGACCAATGTACCGAGTATCTTCATAAATCTTATGAATAGGATCCTTAAACCCTACCATGATTTTTTTGTGGTAGTTTTCAATGATGATATTTTGATTTATTCCCATAGTGAGGAGGAGCATGCTAGTCATGTAAGGGTGGTAGTACAATATTAAGGGAAGGGAAGTTGTATGCTAAGTATGAGAAGTTGAGTTTTGGTTGCAAGTGGTTGCCTCTCTAGGTCATGTGGTATCTGGGGATGGTATAAAAGCACTAATTCTTTTGGTTGCAAGTGATTGCCTCTCCAGCTAATGTGCCTCTCTATGTTATCACTTGTCTCTGCTCCTATGTTGTCTCGATCGGAAGGGTTGGAAGGGTATGTTGTGTATTGTGATGCCTCACGAATTGGTTTGGGTTGTGTATTGATGCAAAACAGTCAAGTGATAACTTATGCCTCTAGACAACTCAAGGTGTATGAAAAGAATTATCCTACCCATGATCTTGAATTAGCCGCCGTGGTATTTGTCTTAGAAATTTGGCGTCATTATTTGTATGGGGTGTATGTTGATGTGTTTACAGATCATAAGAGTCTCCAATATCTAATCACTCAAAAAGACCTTCACTTGAGACAAGGAAGGTGGTTAGAACATCTAAAGGATTATGATATGAGTATGCGTTACCATCCCGGTAAGGCTAATATTATAGTTGATGCTTTGAGTAGGGCGTCTATGGGTAGCCTAGCTTATGTTGGAGATGGTGGCAAGGAGGTGGCTAGAGAGATCCATCAGTTGGCTATATTAGGGGTTAGGTTAAAAGAGGTTAGAAATGGTGCTATAGTGTTGGTTGATGGTTCTAAACCTTCATTGGTTGAGGTGGTAAAGGTAAAACAAGATCTTGAACCCCGCTTTGTTAGAGTTGAAGGCCTTGGTAGGAGATAGTAAGGTGGATGTTTTCTCCTAAGATGGAGATAGTGCCCTTAGGTGCCAAGGTAGATTTTATGTGCCTAATTTTGATGAATTGAGGAGGTTGATTTTACATGAGGCCCTTTATGGTAGACGTTGTAGATCACCAGTTGGGTGGTTTGAAATGGGATAGATGGCCTTATCGAGTCCAAGATTCGTGGGTTCTTATAGTGTGTCGAGGAATAATGGCAATGTGGCTTATGAGTTGGATGCTGTGGGTGTTGTTGAAGACAACTTGACTTATGAATAGGTTTCGGAGGAAAATTTTAGATAGACTAGTGAAGAGGTTAAGAACAAGGATGTAATTGCCATTAAGGTCCTTTGGAGGAATGAACATGTTGAAGGTGCTACTTGGGAAGCTGAGGCGGGCATGCAAAAGCAATATCCTTATCTCTTCCATTCCACTCAAGCCTAAAGTACTAATCTAAGTTCCTTTTATGATTTCAAGCCTTATGTTTCATCCCCTATATCATTTGCATATATTCATGTTTAAATTGATAAGTTCATGGCGATTTTGACACTTCTATTGAGATTTTTAAAATGATGTTTAGGTGCATTGTTGCATTCTTATGTGGGCTGAAATTATCTTATTTACTTTTCTTATATACGTTTGTTTGACATTCAAGGATGAATATTCCCAAGGGGGAGATATTGAAATGACCTAAAAATGCCTCGAAAATGCCCATAATCGTGATTACCATATATCATAAAATTCGTGTGTGATATCAAAAATCTAGCTTCATATTTTTCTTCGGGGAAAAATTATATGTGACATGGGTATAACTCGAATTTTAGAGGACCCATAGCGAAAAATGAAATTCACAAATTTTTAAATCCCTGTGACGATCTGAGTTGGTACCGCGATGTGCCGCCGTAGCGGACTAGTATTATTTTGTGCTAGTTTTGTTATTTCAGTCCAAGGCCTTTAGGTATTGGGCCTAAGACTTCCGATGCGTAAAAGCCTATATACTTAGTCTTTTATCAATTTCATATCATACATTACTTTCCCAAAAACCTTCTCAAACTCTTATACAAATATTTCACTCAAAATCAAGGGTCCCAAACTCATTCCTGATCTTAAAGAATTCACTCATGCTTCAAGTTGTCAATCAAATCTTCATCAAGAAAATCTCCAAAGTTGAGGTATGTGGGTTTCAACTATTGGGTCTTTTCACCCATGGTGCCAAACCTTCCTTTTTATACAAATTATATGTTTTCAAGTTGATTTATTTATGGGTACTTTTACTATGAATTTGATCATAAACTATATTAGGGTTTTCATGAAATATGGACTGTTCAAGCATGCTTTGAGCTATGAATCTATGATTTATTTTTAGATTTTATTAAGGGTTTCAATGTATGTTGCATGAGGGTATTACTAATTGTTGGTGGGTTGATTTACATTACGTTTTCAAGCATGATTTCACTCTTGATTTGCATAGCTTTATATTAGAATTGGACACCCGCCAAGTGTTTGATAAAATGTCCGATTTTAGGTTATTGAGATATTGATGATCCATTATATGACCTCTGATTGGAATGACTCTATAATGATGAAATGGAGGCATATATGTGTTTTTTTCGTGAAAAGTATCTATAGTATTGTAAGTTGATTATGCCTAGTGGAGGAGGTGTTATGCCTCAATCACAATGGATGGTAGAGTGTGACAACCATCAACCAAATTAAGGAGTTGAGACGTCAATCAACATGGGTGGTAGGGTGTGACAACCATCAACCAAATTGAGGGGTTGAAAGCTTAGTATCATGGATGGTAGGGTATGACAATCATCAACAAAAATTAAGAAGTTGCTGCCTCAATCACCATGGATCATAGGGTGTGACAACCATCAACCAATTTAGGGGTTGATTCTTCAATAATTTCCAAGGGTTAGTCTATCTTGGATTCCAAGTACTAAGTTGCGTGATCTATGATGATAGTATCTTCTTCACATGTAATATGTTCTATATAAGTATGTTTTACCTCAAGCATCATTCATACATGCCATATTGTCACTATGATTATCCATTGCCTATATTATGCATTTTGATTATGTTGCTTACCTACTGTTGCATTGTATCCCACATATTCGGTATGTTCGAATTACTAATGCATACTCTATTGTTACATGATGTTAGCATGCTGGAACTGGAACTCTACTTGATTACCTTCCTTCATGTGGCTAGTACTATCTCTTCAAGCAAGTTTGGTGAGTCCTCAACTGCGATTATGATATCTTTTGATCTTATGTTATGCAAAGACTCTCTTTATCCTATTGTATGATTTTAACTATGAGGGTGACCCCGGAAAGCTATCATGGACCCCGTACAATTCTAAGTTTACAGGTGTTGTTCGACAAGTCATGTAATGATGTTATGAGCTTTGACTCTCTTGACTCTTGTATGTTTTAAGCTATGAAAAACTCCCTTAGTCCCTTTTCCCTTATTTATATTCTCTTATTGTTGTTTAATTGCTTTTGCGACCAAGGATGTGTAATGATATGTTAAGAGGCTTGTTTAGGGTCCCTTTAGATTCACCATTTGTCGTATCACGTCTTGTCCCTAGGTTTGGATCGTGAGATAAAGAACAACAAAACAACTAACTATGAATCCAAATGCTAAAAAATGAACCTATAACTACGCAATAACATAAAAAAACCTTGGGTTGCCTCCCAAATAGTGTCTGATTTATTATTACGATATGACATAGACAAATTGGCTAATTAGACATTACCAATTTCCCAAACCTCACTTGTTAACTCATCAAGATGCTTTATAAATTGACTTATGTCAAATAGAACTTCTTCATCATTCAAAATAAATGTGAGTTAACCAATTTCCATGTCAACTAGAGCTCGTCCAATGGCTAGGAATGGTCTTCTCAAGATGATTGAAACTTCAAAATCAACCTCACAATCTAGAATCACAAAATCTGCAGGGAATATGAATATCTCAACTTTTACCAACACATCATAGAATATCCCCATAGGTTTCTTCACCGTTCTATCCTCCATAAACAACCATATGTTAGTTGGAGTAGCAGCACCCAAACGAAAATTCTTATAGACTACAAAAGGCATCAAAATTGATAATAGCACCCAAATCATATAGTGCCCTTATGAACTCTACATCTCCTATAGTGCAAGGTATAATGAAAGCACTTGGGTCTTCATGCTTCTGAACCAAGGACTTAGTAGTGATAGCACTACAATGTTGAAGCTCTTTATAAAGCTCTTGACTTACCATATGCTTTTTGGTAATCAAATCCTTCATATACTTTGCATAACTCGGCATTTTCTCCTAAGCTTCTATAAGAGGGATGTTGATGGATAGTTGCTTTAACATAAAGAGAAAATGCTTGAAATTCCCTTACTCCTACCTCTTTTTGAGTCTTTGAGGGAAAGGAAAAGGAGGCCTTGAGACGGGCTTATACCTTTGTGGTACTTCAGCTGCTTCACATACCCTATCCTTGACACTATCATCTCCTTCAACCACATCCGTATCTATAACTATCTCCTCACAAATATCCTCTAATTCAACTAGCATAGTAGGATCAATGGATCTCTTTCCACCTGTAGTAGTAACCACCATACATTGCCCTTCATTCTTAGGATTTTGAACAGTGTTGCTAGGCAATGTACCCTTTTGATGCTCATTCAATTGAGTTGACACTTAACCAAATTGTTGTTCAAGCTATTTAATAGCCATAGAATTAGACTCTATCTTTCGATTAATTCTTGAAATGTCAGAGTTCATACCTTTTAGAGTTTCATCTTGTGTCTCCACCTTTATCAACATATGATCAAACATCTCCTCAATTTTAAATTTGCTTATACCGGTGTCTCCGTTGTGTGGTGGCACATAAGGACCATTTTTTAAACCATTTCTTCTAACCCAATCTGCTTCTTGACCGTTGTTCCTATCATAATAACCACTTCAGTTGTCTCGATAAGCTCTATATATACCATAGTTTTGACTTTAGTTTCCTTGACCTTGGCACCGATAGTCCTGAGTGGACCCTTGGGCATTGGTTAAATCATTCACAAAATAATCAACCTCCTCAAAATAAGGCTCCTCATACATTGGTGCATGTGGAAGTTGGTAAACTACCCCATTTACTCCACACCCATGCTTGTGCCAAGTTGAACAAGTTGTTGCATAATCTCTTCATTAATTTTAGCTTTCTCTTAAGCAAGATTGATAACAAATAAAATCCTCATAGAAGCTCTATCTCGTCATTCCCATAGGTGATTTGTCTTGACCGCTTACTCCATACACTTGACAATCCTTGCAAATGGTTGATCTGAAAACATAGCCCCATAATAGTGTTAGTACAAACTTGACTATTCTCTTCAAGGGGACGGTAGAAGATGGAATGTTATCAATTTGTTCAATTGTTTCAATAAGTCATTCAACCCATCCAATAATTCAATACTTTTGTTTTTCTTTGAGGACTCAGCAACATATCCAACACTACTTTTAACCTTCAACAAGAGATCACAGGAGTTAGCATATTTTTATTCACTAAGGGAATTCAAAATATTTTGAACATTGACAAGTTAAGGAATTCAACATATACGTAAAAAAAAAAAGAAAGGACTAATCTATTGTTGTAAATTTATTCTTCACTTTGGACAATTCCAACTAATTATACAAAGGCAAACAACCTATTGAAAAGTTAAACAAGACTCCACTAGTCAATTTTGATGATCTTGAAGATCATGAGGATGTGGATGATATTGATAAAGAAGATAATGAGGAGTATGTGTCTTCCTAAAAATTTAAGGAACACAAATTTAGCAACAAAATATTTTTCAAAAATTAGTTGTTGTTCAAGCTATATATAGAAGCACCATAGTAATAGTAATAATACTAACAAAGGAAAAGGAAAAAACGGTGAGGTGGAAAAAAGAAAAAAGAAACAAATAGTCCTCCTCCTGATCTTGCTCCTATTAACGGTAGTGGTGATGGTAGAACAAATGTTAATATGGAATAGGTTGGAATTACTACTGAGGTAGTTCGATATATAAGCAGTGGTAGTTCTAGAGTATTGAATAAAAGAGTTCATCCCATTTGGTTCAATTTACTGGTTGCATATGATAAGCAATCAATTTAATTGTATACCTATCAAATTTTTGGGGTTTACCTAACAAAAAAAATAAGAGATAGAATTAAACATATTGCTTATATCATGCAAGGAAATTTAACCAAATGGGATGAGCTTTTTGATTCAGTGCTCGAGCACTACCACCACTTGTACCTCCTATTGCCTCAGTAGTAACTCCAATTTTTGTCACATTAATATTTTCTCCACCATCACCACCACTACCTGCAGGAGCAGGAGTAGAGTAAGATTCTTTATTTCCTTTTTCTTTCTTTCACGGTGTCCTTTTCTCCTCTTTCTTTTATCAGTATTACTACTTTTACTAATTGATGGTGCTTCTATAGATTGAACAACAACTACTTTTTGAACAACATTTTGTTTGCTAACTGTGTGTTCCTTAAAATTTGGGAAAGTCATATACTCATCATTTTCTTCAATGTCATTGTCCACATCCTCATGATCATCAAGATTAATCAGTGTAGTCTTGGTGAACTTTAGAACATTCTCTTTGGCCTTGGATAATTCGTCAGAATTATCCAAAAAGAAACCTTTTGTTAGCAATTTGTTCAATGGTTTCCATAAGTAATTCAACCCATCCAATTTTTTAATATTTTTATTTTTCTTTGAGGACTCAACATCATATCTAACACTACTTGTAACCTTCAACAAGAGATCACAAGAGTTAGTACATTTTTCATTCAATAAGGGAATTCAAAGTATTTTGAACATGAACTAGTTAAGGAATTCAACATATACATAAAAAAAGACTAATATATAGTTGTGAATTGACCCTTCACTTTGGACAATTCCAGCAAATTATCCACCAAATGGGATGAACTCTTCCATTTTGTAATAAAGTACTACAAATACTTGTACCTCCTACTGCATCAATAGTAACTCTAACTTTTGCCACATAAATAATTTTCCACCATCACCACCACCGCTAGTAGGAATAGGAGTGTCAAGACACAGACCTAGGTTCTAGGAGTGACATGGCAATTGGGGACCCAAGAGCCCCCAAACAAGCCTCAATGTATCCATATAAACATTATTGATTCGGAAGTGTATATAAATAGTAAACACATAGTAGAAACATAAGACTCACTCTATGGGTATATCATAGGGAAAGGGATTAATATGGATTCACATAACATGTAGCTCATAAAGACTAAGTGGCACATAAGTACGAGTCACTCTACGAGGGCAATTCAGAAATTAGGACCTTCCACATGTCCACATCAAAGCATGAATACTTATCATGAATCTCATAATCAATTCGTAATAGCAATATAAAATACATAACTGTAACTATAATCTCTAAATACAACACATAACATGTAGATCCAATAAGAGTCTACAAGATGTCCAACAATGCCTCTAAAAATAAGATGGGATGGGGGCCAAGACAAATCTCGAGGTCACCCCTAAAGTAAATAACATAAAAATGACTTCATAAGTAGTAAAGTAGTGGTTTGTCCTTAGAAGATATGACTCACAGCAATAATGTCTCGGATTCGATCTAGTTGTCAAAGGGTGGATGAAGGTAGTCTTCGATCCTTACATGGTTAGATTATATAGGCAAAGGTATGTATTAGTACACTTGAATGTACTAAGCATGTGGGCATGCAATGCATATGACTTATCAAACCTGGATACATTGTTAGTTGACAAGGGCACATAATATAGAACGAGATATATATACATAGAAGTATAGTTTAACAATATGCCACGAAATTTATGACCCATTAAATGCAGTAATGCTTATATGTAGTAGGGATGTAACCTCAATTGACAAGAGTAAAACCAAGTGACCTATTACATAGAATCCTGATGAATTTCCCTCACCTGTAAAGAGATGGTCTACTTGTCAAAGGTAATCCATATTTCACCTTACGAGTATGTAACGACCCCAAGAAGTGCCCAAAAATGTTTCTCAAAACTGTTTAAAATTGTAATTTTGATATATCTCAAAATCTATATGTGATATTAAAAATCTAACTTCATATTCTTTCTCAGAGGGTCAAATTGAGTGGAAAATGGGCCTAACCCCGATTTAGGAGCAAATAATTAGCAATTTTGATTTTTCAAAAATGCAAATTCCACTAAGCTCAGCGTGCCCCTAGCACGACATGACCATGGTGCGCAAATGTGTATTTTGTTGAATGTTTTGCTAATTCGGTCCAAGATTTTTAAGACTTGGGCCTAACTGTTCCCAGATGTGAAAATACCTATACTTAGTCCTTTTTTTACCCTCATATCATTCTAAACATTGCCTAATACTTACTCAAACCCTTAGCCAATATTTCATCTCCTAAATTCAAGTCTCAAACTCATCCAGATTTCAATGTTCTCATTCAAGCTTCAAGTCTCCATCTCCAATCTTCATCAAGTTCATCTCCAAAGCTAAGGTATGTGCATTTCTTTCATGGGTTCTTTGCCTATGATACCCAAGCTTTCTTTTATTCTAATTTAGGTGATTTAAAGTAGATTTACTTATGGGTCTTAGGTATTATAAAATTCACTACACACTATATTGGGGTTTATGAAATTATGACTGTTTTACTATGCTTTGGGTTATGAATTTAAGATCTATTGTGAGATTTGATTAAGAGTTTTGATATATATTGCTTGAGGGTGTTGCCAAATATCTATTGATAGTTTTACATGGGATTTTCTATCACGATTTCACTCTTGAATTACATATTTTTACACTAGCACTATATAACTACCAAGTATTTGATAAATTATCCAGTTATGGATTCTTGAGGAATTGAAGGTTCAACGCATATTTTATGAGTTGAGTGACTATATCTTGACGAAAAAAATATATGTCTATGATGATGAAAGTAATGTATATATATGATGATGAAAGGAATGTATATATATGATATTATCTCTATAGTGTTGGGGATGACAAGCCTCACTCGGGAGATTGTACGCTCAGGTAACCTTGTTGAGGGGTTTGTACCTCGATCACCCCACTCAAGAGATGGAAGACCCATGCCACCTTGTTGGGGGTTAGTACCCATCAACTTTGTTTGGTTATTTGTACTCTATCAATCTTATGAAGAGTTTTGTACCTCATGTGCCGCTCCAAGGAGGTGGTAGGATTTGGATTGCATTAAGAGTGGTCACTCCTTAGACATGTGTTATGTTCTATTTAAGCATGATTTTTACTTCAAGCATCATTCATACATGCCATCTTGCTATTGTGCTATCTATTGAGTATTATTATGCATTTTTCCTATGACGCCTATCTATTATTGCATTGCATCCTAAATACTTAGTACGGTCAAACATACTAATGAATATTCTATGCTGACATGATGACATCATGTAGGAACCGGATCCCCACTTAAGCATCTTCTTCTATGTGGCTGGAATGATTTCTCTTAAGCTTATTGGTGAGTCCTTCATTTTAGGGATGTTGCTTATGATGTCCTTTTATGTACTAAAACTATCTTCCTTCTATTTATGTATTGACTACTGGGTGAGCCCGATTGCTTGTCGTGTCCCTTGCTCTTATCTATGTAGTAGAGATGTTGTTAGACATGTTATGTATCTATGCTATGATCCTGATGTCTATGATATGAAGGTGTTCCCTTACCCCGGCTACCCCAATTTATTATCTCATGATGCTTGTTTTAATTGCTTCTATGACCAAAGATGTGTATGATATATTATGAGGCTAGTTTGGAGTTCCTTCGGGTTTTTCATTCACCGGTCATGTTTAGGCCCTAAGCTTAGGTCATGATAAAGATGGTGTGAGAGCACTTGGTTTTAAGATCTTTGGAGTCCAATACACCGTGTTGATTAGAGTCTTGTTCATAGGTGTGTTATGCACCACAACTATGAGCTAGAGGCTATAAGATATTTAGGAAATGTTTCCCTTCCTCTTACTCTATGTCATCCTAAAGAAGTTGAATTTTCCCCCTGAATGGTTATTATTTGCTATGCTAGATCATGCCTAACATAAGAGGGAGAAGAGCCCGAATACCCGAAGAGCAATGGTCCAATGGAGAGGTTCAGGATGCTCTCTCTTTGTTTGCATAAGTTGTGGCTAATCAAGCCAACCAAAGGGCCCAAGCCACTCATGCTCCTATACCAGCATCTTGGGTGCGCGACTTCATGAGAATGAAATCCCCAAAATTCCATAGGTCAAAGGTTAAGGACCCTCAAGAGTTTATAGATGATGTCTATAAGATTTTGTCTATCTTGGTATGAGGTCGGAGGATAAGGAAGAGTTAGTGGTCTACCAACTCAAAGGGATAACACAAATGTGGTAAAATCAATAGAAGGAAAAGGGAGTAAACTATGTAGTGCTTTGGGAGGAGTTCAAGGTGAACTTCCTTAATCGGTACTTCCTCCTTGAACTTAGGGAAGCTAAGTTGGTGGAATTTATGAATTTGAGATAAGGGTCTATGAGTGTGGGAGAGTATGCCCTCAGGTTCAACCAACTTTCAAAATATGTTCTATATTTGTGGCTGACCCAAGATCTAGTTTCAACAAATTTATGATAGGTCTTTCTGACTTAGTTAGTGATGAGTGATGGTCCGCTATATTGATTAATGACATGGACTTATCACATTTGATGACCTATGCTGAACTAATAGAGGAGGAAAAATTGAGGAAGAAGAGGGGTCATGAGACCAAGATGACCCATTTTGAGGGGAAGATCCAAAAGAGTGGTCAGTTTCATTAAGGCCAAGGGCCTTCTCATGTATTTAAAAAGAGGGCTGCCAATGATTTTCCAAGGGACCGGGATATTGGACGTGTGGTTCCTAATGGTAGGTGTCCTAAATGTGGTAGGGGTCATAATGTCCCATGCTTGAGGGACACAAATGTATGTTATAGTTGTGGGGAAGTTAGGCATAAGGTGATAGATTACCCTGAAATCGCAACAAAGTTAAGGAGGTTCACTTACAAGGTGCTAATGCGGTTCCTTTGAGAAGAGATGGCTAGCAAGATGGTTCCCCATGACACAACAGGTTTTATGCTTTGCATGGGAGGCAAGGGGTTGAGGAGGTTTCTGATGCCGTCACTGGTATGTTGAAAATCTTTGATCTTGATGTGTCTGCATTGATTGATCTGGGTGCCACTTTTTCTTTTGTTACCCCTTTTATTGCCAAAAAATTTCATGTTTAGCTCAAATTATTGCATTAGTTAGATGAGATGTCTACTTTTATTGGTGCATCTATTATTGCTAGAAAAGTCTATAGAAGTCGTCCTATTTACATCTTGCTTATAATATTGTCTTGTGATCTTCTTGAGTTGGACACGTTTGATTTTGATGTTATTCTTGTGATGGATTAGTTGCATGCATACTATGTTTCTATTGATTTAAGAACCTATAGGGTCAAAATCCAATTCCCAAATGAACCTGTCTTTTAGTGGGAGAGTCATGATGCGGTGGTCAAGGGTAGGATCATTTCTTGCATTAAGGCCTATATGTTGATCTCTATGGGGTGTCTTTACCATGTTGTGATGGTTAGGTATATGGATTTTGATTGAGGGAGGTTGCCTTCCTAGATATGTGGCATCGGGGGATGTATTAAGGTGGATCCTAAAAAGATGGATATGATTAGAAATTGACCTAGACCATTGACCCCATCGAATATTAGGAGCTTCTTGGGCTTAGCGGGTTATTATCAAAGATTTGTGAATAAGTTTTCTTCTATTGCTTCTCCTATGACTAAATTTACTGAAAAGACAGCCAAGTTTTTATGGACCAATGAGTGTGAGAGTATCTTCCAAACATTGAAAGATAAGCTTGTGTTTACTCCTATTTTGTCACTACTGTAAGGGCTACAGGGATTTGTTGTGTATTATGATGCTTCTACAGTTTGTTTGCGCTGTGTTCTAATGCAAAATGGTAAGGTTATAGCCTATGCTTCTTGGCAACTCAAGGTGCATGAAAAGAACTATCCTTCCAATGATCTTTAACTAGCCGCCATGTTATTTGCATCAAAAATTTGGTGTCATTACTTGTATGGGGTGTATGTTGATATGCTCACTGATCATAAGAGTCTCCAACATGTCTTTACTCAAAAAGATCTTTATTTGAGGCAAAGGAGATGACTTGAACTTCTTAAGGATTATGATATGAGTGTGCACTATCATTCGGGTAAGGCTAATATGGTAGCAGATGCTTTGAGTATGGTGTCTATGGGTAGCCTAGCTCATGTTGATGTTGGTGATAAGGAGATGTCTAGAGAGGTCCATCCTTTAGCTAGATTAGGAGTTAGGTTGGAAGAAGTAGGTAATGATATGGTATTGTTGTTGATAGTTCTAAATCTTCATTGGTTGAGGATGTGAAAGTTAAGCAATATCTTGATCCCTCCTTATTTGAATTGAAGGCCTTTGTTGGTGATGGGAAAGCAAAGGTTTTCTCCCAAGAGGGAGATGGTGCACTTAGATACCAAGGTATGTTGTGTGTGCATTGTGTTGATGGCTTAAGAGAGAATATTTTTGATAAGGCTCATGGTTCTTCCTATTTTATTCATCCCAAGCCTACTAAAATGTATAGAGATTTGAGAGAGGTATATTGGTGGGGAGGCATGAAGAAAGATATTTCAAAAACTTATGTCCGGTTGCCATAGTTGTCAACAAGTCAAAGTCAAACATCAAAGGTTGGGTGGCCTAACCCAAGACATAGAGGTCCCTACTTGGAAGTGGGAAGAGATTAATATGAACTTTATAGTTGGGTTGCCCAAGACTAGGAAGGGTTTTGATTCAATTTATTTTATGGTTAATAGGATGACAAAATCTGCTAACTTTCTACAGATTAAGACCACGTATGTGGTTGAAGAGTATGTTATGTTGTACATACATGGCTTGGTGAGATTGCATGGGGTTCCTTTATCCATCATATCAGATCGTGGAGCTCATTTTGTTCACATTTTTGGAGGTCTTTCCAAAGGGCATCTTGGTAAAAAGGTTAAACTTAGTACAACCTTCCACCCTTAAACAGATGGCCAAGATGAAAGGACCATCCGAACACTTGAAAACATGCTTAGGGCTTGTGTATTGGAGCTCAAGGGTAGTTGGGATGATCATCTTCCATTGATTGAGTTTGCCTACAATATAACTATCATTCTAGCATCAGTATGGTTCCTTTTGAGGCTCTTTATGGTAGACATTATAGATCATCGGTTGGGTGATTTGAGCTTGGTGAGCAAGCCTTGTTGGGACTAGATTTGGTTATAGAGGCTCTTTAGAAGGTTAGAATGATTAGAGAAAGGTTAAAGACAACTCAAAGTCGCCAAAAGTCCTATGCTGATGTGAGGAGAAAGGATCTTGAATTCCAAGTTAGTGATTGGGTGTATTTGAAGGAAGGGTGCAGTTCATTTTGGTAAGAAAGGTAAGTTGAGTCGAAGATATTTGGGTCCTTATAAGGTGATGAGGACGATTGGAAAGGTAGCTTATAAGTTGGAGTTGCCTAGTAAAATGGAATGGTTCATCCAGTCTTTAATGTATCCATGATGAGGAAATATGTGGGACACCCTAATACTATTTTACCTCTTGATGTTGTGGGTATGGTTAAAGGTAACTTGACTTATGAAGAGGTTTTGATTCAAATTTTGGATAGGCAAGTGAAAGGATTGAGGAACAAGGATATGGCTTCCATTAAGGTCCTTTGGAGGAATCAACAAGTTTAAAGTGCTACATGGGAGGATGAGATAGAAATGTAAAAGCGATATCTTTATCTTTTCTACTCCACTCAAGCCTAAGATATCAATCTAAGTCCCCTATGTAATTTCAAGTCGATGTTTATCCCCTGATATATGCATACATTCATATTTAAAATTGACAAGTATATGATGATTTTACACTTATGATGAGATTTTTAACAAGATGTCTAAGTGCATTGTTGCATCCTTATGTGTGCTAAAATGGTCATGTTTGTATCTCTCTCATATACATTTCTTTAACATTCGAGGAAAAATGTTCTCAAGGGGGATATGTTGTAATGACCCCAAAGAGTACCCGAAAATGTGCCTCGAAAGTGGTCGGAATCATAATTTCCATAAATCTCAAAATCCATATATGATATGAAAAATCTGACTTCAGATTCTTATTCAGGGGGTCAAATTTAGTGGAGGACGGGTCTATCCCTGATTTAAGAGCAAACAATTAGCAATTTCAATTTTCCAAAAATACAAATTCCAATGAGCTCGACGCACCCCTGGCGCCGCGAGACCAGGGCGTGCAGATGTATATTTTGTTAACTATTTTGCAAGTTCGGTCCAAGACTTTCAAGTCTTGGGCCTATGTGTTTTCAAATGTGAAAATACCTATACTTACCCATTTTTTCACCCTCCTATCATTCTAAGCATTCCCCAATACTTAGTCAAACCCTGAGCCAATATTTCATCTCCCAAATTCAAGTCTCAAACTCATCCAGATTTTAAGGTTCTCATTCAAGCTTCAAGTCTCCATCTCCAATCTTTATGAAGTTCATCTCCAAATCTAGGGTATGTGAGTTTCTTTCATGGGTTCCTTTCACACATGATACCCAAGCTTCTTTTTACTCTAATTTGGATGAGTTAAAGTTGATTTACTCATAGGTATTAGGTATTAACACATTCACTGCACACTATCTTGGAATTTATGAAATTATGACTATTTTACTATGTTTTGGGCTATGAATTTAAGATCTATTGTGAGATTTGATGAAGGATTTTTGATGTATATTGCTTGAAGGTGTTACCAAGTATATATTGATAGTTTTATATTGGATTTTATAGAATGATTTTACCCTTGAATTGCAAGATTTTACACTAGCACTATACACCTTCCAAGTATTTGATAAAATTTCCGACTACGGATTCTTGAGGAATTGAAGGTTCAATGCATGTTTTGTGAGTTGAATGAATATATGATGATGAAAGGAATATATGTATATGATGATGAAAGGAATGTATGTATATGATGATGAAAGCAATGTATTTATATAATATTATCTATATAGAGTTAGGGATGACAAGCCTCACTCCGGAGGTTGTAGGCTCATGTAACCTTGTTAAGGGGTTTATACCTCAATCACCTCGCTTGGGAGGTGGTAGAAAAGTGCAACCTGGTTGGGGGTTGGTACCCATCAACATTGTTAGGGGTTTATAACTATTAACCTTGTTTGGGGGTTTGTACTCCATCAACCTTGTTGGGGGTTTTGTACTCCATCAATCTCATAAAGGGATTTGTACCTCATGTGCCTCTCTAAGGAGGTTGTAGGTCTTGGATTGCACTAGGAATGGTCACTCCTTACACATGTGTTAAGTTCTATATAAGCATGATTTTTACTTCAAGCATCATTCATACATGCCATCTTGCTATTATTCTATCTATTGAGTATTATTATGCATTTTGCCTATGACGTCTATCTATAGTTGCATTATATCCTACATACTTAGTACATTCAAACGTATGAATGCATACTCTATGCCTACATGATATCACCATGTAGGAATTGGAGCCCCACTTGAGCATCCTCCTCCACGTGGCTTGTATGATTTTTCTCAAGCTTGTTGGTGAGTCTTTCACTCCAAGGACATTAAGTTCTATATAAGCATAATTTTTGTTTCAAGAATCATTCATACATGCCATCTGGCTATTATTCTATCTGTTGAGTATTATTATGCATTTTTCCTATGATGTCAAACTATGGTTGCATTGCATCCTACATACTTAGTACATTCAAGTGTACTAAAACATACTCTATGCCTATATGATGTCACAATGTAGGAACTGGAGCCCTACTTAAGCATCCTCCTCCATGTGGCTAGTGTGATTTCTCTCAAGCTTGTTGGTGAGCCCTCCACTCCAAGGACGTTGCTTGTGATCTATTGCTATATACTAAGACTATCTTCCTTTTATTTATGTATTGACTATGAGGGTGAACCTGATTGCTTGTCGTGGCCTCCATTCTTATCTATGTAGTAGAGGTGTCATTGGACATGTTATATATCTATACTATGAGCCTTGGATATATTGTTATTGATGTCTATGATATAAAGGTTTTCCCTTAGCCCTGGTTGCCCCCAGTTTATTATCTCTTGATGCTTGTTTTAATTGCTTCCGCGATTAAGGATATGTAATGATATGCTATGAGTCTTATTTGGGGTTCCTTCAAATTTCCCATTTGCCAATCATATCTAGGCCCTAGCCTTGTGTCATGAGAGGGAACTCCCATTTTTATGAAGCAACCGTCCTTACAGGCACCCCCGTTATGGATAGGATTTTTCCATAATATCATATTACATTATTCTTCTCCTTACGAGCACCCTAATTTTGGAGAATTAACCTTCCTTACTGGCACCCCTATTTCTGATAGGATTTTCACATATACCTTTGATTGGCTCATAGTTCAAGGAAAGGGAGAGTGCCCCCAATCCATTAGCGCTAAAGCAAACATCCCAGATGAAAACTTATAAATATACATGCTTTCAAAAATAGGAAATACTCCTTTCAAATCATTTTAGTGCACCTGTAAGTTCAAAAACCAACCATATTAGTCATACATTCATAATTAATCTCAAACGCCAAATCATAGTTCATAAGGATGATGTTCATGAATAGGAATAGCTCATTTACATATATGAGATAGTGCAAGCACCCAAAACCCTCAAAGAGCCATAATCATAGACATTCAGGTAATCATATTATTGTCATAACCAATATCATATCAAAATCATATACATAAATATTATTCGGCTTAACCCATTTCATAATTTACATTAAAACCATAGTCATATATGCATATGCCATGAATAAGGTGTGATTAACATGGGTAATAAGAGATTCAAACTTAAATCAACAATACATTATAAAATTCAAGTCAAAACATAAGCAAAAAATTCACATTAAATATAGATTACCCATGCACAAATGAAGCTTTAAAGGGGACATGCATATTCATAACTTTATAACTTCAAAGCATTTCATCGTATAGGCTTAATTCACTTTAAAATCAATAAATAAACACAACCAATACATCAATTGAATTTAATAAACAATAATATTGAAAACTCATATATAAAATAAGCTAAAATTCATGAAAATCACTTGAAAAGAGTTTGGCTTGTTGCTTGACAGAGACCAAGAATCAAATCCATATATCTTAGCTACTGAAGAAGCTTCAAGAAGAATTTTGAAGAAGAATGAGCCTTCCCTTGATTCCCACGCTTAATTTCACAAGAGTCCTTTGGGAGATTTCTTAAGAGTGTCTTGAGAAAATTTCTAAGTGTAAGGATGAATTTTTGATGAGAAGAATAGAGTTTGGCTCATTTGGAGGTCCTAAGATAGCGTAGGAAGTCATAAAAGACCCTTAGGAGAAGCCACAATTACAAAAAGACCATTAATGGGGAAAATTTCTATTTCCTACCGAGAGTCCCGTGATGTGGTCTCATGGTCCATACAAGGTTTCATGGACATGAAACCCTCCCATGAGACCCCACTTAGGCAAATTTCATAAGACTCTGCACAGACAGGATTTACAAAATCGAGCATAACTTTTTGATCCTAACTCGGAATGAGGTGCAACCAGATGCATTGGAAGCTTATTCAAATAACTTCAATTTGATCGATCGTGGACCACCTAGTACCATTTTAGTTAAGATATATGACCCTTTAAAGTTGACCCTTCTATTAGGTCTTGTGGAAAACTTGTCCAAATGGAATTCCTTTGACTTGGCTTGATGTAGGAGACCCATGATGCCCCTAAACAACATAAATAAGCTTGAATTAAAGGCTTGAAAGTGAGATTAGACGGAACATAAAGATTTCATACACAGAAAAATGGGGATTCACATGCTCGACTTCACGGCCTATACCACTCTACACGGACCGTGCGGTCCTCCGTACCTCTTCACTTAGAAAATTCTTCACGACAAAGTCTCGAGATAGTGATCCAATACTTAGAAAATATTTCACTCTAGAAGCCATACGGGTGGCCACACGAGCCCTATACTTAGCCGTTGCACTACACTTTGTCCTAAATTTGTGGGATTTCAAGTGAAGGCCACCACACAATCGGTGAAGTGTCACACGGAACTTGAGGGGTCCAATTATAGTGTACATTAGATTAAAACTCCACTCTCAAGGGACAAACATCTTTCATTGGCCAAGGGACACTCCAAGGAAGCTCCACACGGTCGGTAAAGTGACACACGGACCTTGTACGCTACCATGGGGTGTCATGTTTGTCTAAAATTTTTTGAGACCAAATATCGAAGCTCCACTAAGGTTGTACAAAGTTTGGATCCTTGCAGCATCTCCCCCTTGGGAACATTCATCCTCGAATATGATAGAACAATGCTTGAAAGGCTTGACTTAGAAAATGAATCATTCAAACACAAGGTATAATGCATAATTCATCATTTAAAAATCTTAAAGTCAATATTTCTCATTTAAATCATTCAAAACATCTTTAAATCATTTTCTTTCACATGTATGCAAGTCATGTCATAAAATGCAAGAGTGAAATAATTTGGACCATTGACAATAGGAAGAACTTAATACCATAGGCTTAAGTAGATTGGAAAGGATAGAGGTATCGTCGCATCATACTTGATTCCACTCCACATGTACAACTTTCCACATGTTGATTTCTCCAAAAGTACCTTAACCTAAGCCACATCGTTGTTGCGAAGCTGCTTCACTTGTGTTATCTAAAATCTCAGCTGTAACTTTCTCATAAGACAAGTTCTCCTTATCCTCAACACCTTTCAAAGGGACAATAGCACTAGTATCAACAACAAACTTACTTAACATAGACACCGGGGAAACCAAGTAAATAGAACTCAAGTCCAGAGGTAAATCCAACCTATAAGCTACATTACCGATCTGCTCAAAAATCTCATAAGGACCTACATACCGAGGATTAGCTTGACCTTCTTCCTAAAACCAATCACACCATTTATAGGTGAGACCTTCACATATACCCCATCACTAATACAAAACTCAAGATCTCTTATTTCAATATCCAAATAAGACTTTTGATGACTTCAGACCATTTTTAACTTTTCCCTAACAAATTTCACTCTTTCCATAGCCTCCAACGCTAGATCCAGGCCTATTGAAGTCATTTCATCTAACTCAAACCAACCCACCAAAGATCTACACTTTCTACCACATAAAGCTCCAAACGAACCCATACCAATGCTGGCATGAAAGCTATTATTGTAAGCAAACTCAATAAGTGGAAGATGATCACCCCAATTAACCTTTAATTTCAACACACAAGACCTCGACATATTCTCCAAAGTTTGAATTGTTCCCTCGGCTTGCCTAATGAATTATGGATGTAAAGCGGTACATAACTTCACCTTAGTTCCAAGCCCCTTGAGGTGATTTCCAAGTATCACAATCAGATATAGTAAAAGTAGGCATACCACCCAGTCCAACCAACTCCCAAATATATATAACTTTGCATTACCTTTCTTCGTACCATACCACTAATACACTTCCCTCAAGTCTCTATATATTTAGGTAGATTTTGGGCGAAAAGAATGATATGAGTCATTAGCTTTACTCATGATCATCTCCCTAAAACCATCAATGTTTAGAATAGACATTTAATCTTGGTACTGAGTTACACTATCTCCCCCTTGGGAGAAAACCTCTATCTTATCTTTGACAACCAACCTCTTTAACACAACCAATGATGGATCTAAGTCTTGCTTTGCCTTAACATCAACAACCATAGGACATTCGATCCCATTCTAAACATGAGCACCACCATCATTTGAGTCACTCAACCTAACACCTAATCTAACGAAATGGTAAGCATCTTTTGCCAATTGTTTCTTCACTTCATCAACATGAGCCACACTTCCCACAAATAGACTACTAAGAGTGTCAACAACAACATTTGCCTTGCTAGGATAATATATTACACTTATATCATAGTCCTTAAGGAGTTCCAACCATCTCCTTTGTCTCAAGTTAGGATCCCTTTAAGTGATACACATCATAAACTCTTGTGAATGGTGAAAAAATAATCATACACCCTATACAAATAATGTCTCCCAAATTTTAAGGCAAACATCACCGTCGCTAACTCAAGATCACGAGTCGGTAATTATGCCCACGTACCTTTAATTACCTTGACACATAAGCTATCACCTTACCATGTTGTATAAGAACATAATCTAACAAAATTAGAGAAGCATTACAATATACCACCAACCTATATAAGCCATTCGATAAAGTCAAAATGAGAGGCAATGTAAGTCAATGTTTAAAGTTTGAAAACCCTTCAAACACTCATATGGCTACAAAAACATGGCCTTCTTTTGAATCAACATGGTCATTAGAGATGCAATAGATGAGAAACCTTAAATAAACCCTCTATAATAACTAGCCAACCCATGAAAACTTTGAATATCTAAAGGACAAAGTCTGTCAAACAATGTGCATCCTTCAGAAACTCCCTTTTGGACTAATCAATAAGATAAGCTACAACATCTTCCTTGCCTAAATTGAATCACGAGCCCAAAATAACTCTCCCTATTTAGTAAGAAGGGATAAAGAACCTTAAGACACGTTCCATGGCATGACAAGAATCATGAAATAGTGGAACATCTACTAAAATGCCTTGTAGCATCCTACCCATAGATATAGCTTGCTTCACACCTATGAGCAAGACTACATTTATATGTATGATGGACTCTTACGACCATTTATAAGCCTAATGCTCTGATACTATCTCTATCATGACCCAAACTTAGGGTCTAGGAGTGATATGGCGAATAGGTACCCAAGAGTCCCTAAACAAAGTTCAAAGTATCCATATTCACATCATTGGTTTGGAAGCGTATATAAATAATAAACACATAGTTTTGAGGGATCATGCTATGAATATATCATAGGGAAAGAGATTAACATGGATTCACATAACATGTAGCACATCAAGACTAAGGGCGGGTAAGTATAACTCATTTTATGGAGGCAATTTGAGAATTAGGACCTTCCTCATTTCTATATCAAAACATGCAAACTTATCATAAATCTCATAGCCAATCCATAACATCAATATCAAATAGATAACCATAAACATAAGCTATAAATACAACATATAACATGTAGATCCAATAAGAGTCTACAGGATATCAAATAATGCTTCTAGAGATAAGATGGGCCTGGGCCCAAGAAATGTCCCAGTCTCAATCACAAAGTAAATAACATAAACAAGACTTCATAGGAAGGGAGTAGCGGCTTGTCCTTGGAAGGTAGGACTCACTGCAATAATGTCTCAAATCCGATCTAGCCATCAAATGCTGGATGAAGGTTGTCTCTGATCCCTACACGACTAGATCATGTAGGAAACAGTATGTGTTAGTATGTTTGAATGTACTAAGTATCTAGGCATACAATGCATATACTTATCCAACTTGCATACATTGTTAGATGACAAGGGCATATAATATAGAAGGAGATATATACCCAAAGAAGAGTAGTATAATAATATGTCGTGAAATTCATGATGCATGAAATGCAATAATACTCATATATAGTGGGATGTGATCCCAACTGGCAAGAGTAAGACCAAGTGAGCTATTACTTGAAATCCTAATGAAATCTCCTCACCGGTAAAGAAGTGGTCTACTTGCCAAAGGTAAATCATTCTTCCCCTTATGGGAACCCCTATTTCTTATCAAACAACCTTCGTTACGCGCTCTCCCATTTTGGATAGTATTTTCACATAATATAATATCACATTATTCTTCTCCTTATGGTCACACACATTTTAGAGAATTAACCTTCCTTACAAGCACCCCCATTTTAGATAGGATTTTCACATATACAGATAATTGGCTCATAGTTCAAGGAAAGGGAAGAGCCACCAATCCATCGGTGCAAAGTCAAATATCCCACATGAATACTTATAAATATATATGATTTCAAAAGAAGCAATAGTACTTTCAAATTATTTCAATGCATCTTAAGGTTCAAAAACCAAATATATTTCTCATAGATTCATAATTAAGATCAAAAGCTAAATCATAGTTCATAATCATGATGCACGGGCATAGAAATAGTTCATTTAGATATATGAGATGATGCAACCATCCAAAGTGCTCAAAGAGCCAAAATCTTAGACATTTATGTAATCATATTCTTATCATAACCAATATTTTATCAAAATTATAGACAGAAACATAATTGGGCTTAACTCATTTCATAATTTTCATAAAAATCATAGTCATGTATGCATATGCCATGAATGAGGTTAGATTAGCATGGGTAATAGAGATTTAAACTTAAATCAATAGTACAATAAAAATTCAAGTAAAAACATAAGTAAAATTTACATTTAAATAATAACATAGATTATCCATACACAAATCAAGCTTTAAAGGGGGCATACACTTTCATAACTTAATAACTTTAATGCATTTCATCATATTAGGTCTAATTCACTTTAAAATCAATAAATAAACATAGCCCATACATCAATAGAATTTAAAACAATATATCACGATCGAAGCTTAGGGAAAAGACGTGACATGGCTAATAGGGAACCTAAAGAGACCCCAAATGAGCCTCTTAGCATATCATTCACACATCCTTGGTCGTGGAAGTAAATAAACATCAATAAGAATATAATAAAAAGGTAAGTAGGACTAAGGGAAGTCTTTCATAATCACAAAAGTATAAAAGAGTTAAGGTCATAGCATAAGTACATTGTAGAATCAAACAACACCTCTAACTTAGAATGGAGCGGGGGCCAAGACACTCCCCAAGATCACCCTTATAATAATAAGTATTCAACATAAGATGGAGTCTCAAAATAACATAAAGTAATTAGTTATTATCCTCGGAATTGAGGACTTATCAAAGCTTTCTCTAAGAATCGAATTAGCCACATAGAGGAGGAGGATCAAAAGAAGCTCTGGGTCGTACATGGTAATATCATATAGGTATAGAGTATACATTAGTATGTTTAAATATGCTAAGCATGTGTGGTGCAATGCAACAAAGACCTAAGCCAATATAATCAAAATGCATAATCATAATCAATGGATACATAATCTCAATAGGGCATGCCTGATCAATGTCTAAAAATAAAACATGCTTGTAAATCTTTGAACTTTATAATACACAATGCATATGTGCGAAGATACCTTAACTGTCATAAACCAAGCGAGCTATTACTTGGAATCCAAGGCATGTCACCCTCTTATCAAAGTGATCAAGGCATGTCACCCCCTTAACAACATGATCGAGGCTTGTCACCCCCTCGACAAAGTGTGGTCTACTTGCCATGGTAATAATAAAATGAATAATCCGAGGCATGTCACTGCCCCCCCCCCGCC
>JAOTQJ010146059.1:0-34520 GCA_025642045.1 Solanum sejunctum | reverse complement strand
ACCTTAGCATAGCAAGAAGCCAGCCAATCTATGCCCATAATTACATCAAAATCCATCATGTCTAGCTCTATCAAATCGGCCAAAGTATGACAGTCTAGAATAGATACCGGACAGTTTTTATAAACCCTTCAAACTATAATAGATTCACCTACCGGTGTCCCAACCTCGCAAGGCTCTATTAGTTCAAACTTTATATCAATTGTGCATGCAACCAATGGAGAAATATATGACAAAGTGGAGCTAGGATCAATTAATGTATACATAGCCCAAGAACAAACAAATAATGTACTATAATCACATTAGGCGATGCCTCCTGATCCTATCGACTAGATAGGGCATAAATACGATTAGCAGGACTGCTAGAACCCAAAGCTCCACCGCGACCTCTGCCACGATCTGTCACTGCTGGAGCACCTCGTCCCGTGGGATTCATAGCCGCTGAAGTAGAAGAAGAAGCCCTGTTTACTCCAGAAGTTTGGGAGGATCCTTCTACACCAGCTCTGTTAGGACAATTACGCACTTGGTGGGCCTAACGACCACAAAGAAAATAGGCACCTGTAGCATGGAAGCACTCCCCCAGATGACATTTCCCACATAAAGAACATTGGGGAATAGTAAAACCCTGTTGACTGCCGGAACCCGGCCCTGCCCCTGACTGACTAGAGATAGATAGTCTCCTACTGGAGGTCTACAGAGGTGTGCTTTGCACCGGTCGAGGAGGAGGCCCACTCAGCTACGACCAAAACTGCCTGCCTCGAAAATCTGCTACTGAATCGGATGACCTAGCCCTCTTTGGTGGCCTTCTATTATCTGTCCTATCCACATGGCGCCCATGACGATGATTCTCCATCCCTTGGGCATGAGCCTGAATACGAGCAATATCCATCCCAGGTTGGGCAGCCAACACTATGCAACTATCCACATAATACATATCTAACCCAACAATATAATGATGTATGTGATCCGTCATGCTGGAAATGTGTGTTGGTCCATATCGAGCCAAAGAATCAAATTCCAAACTATACTCCCGAACTGACCGACCCCGCTACTGCAACATCAAAAATCTATCCTCCCTGGTGCATTTGATCTCGATAGGTAAAAAGTGAGCTAAGAAAGCTTCAGTAAACTCTCCCCAAAGCTGCAGGTCAGGCATTTGCTCCTTCAGACAACAGCCACGATTCATACCAGTTCGTCGCAACATCATTCAACCGATAGGAGGCTAATTCTACAGATTTGACTTCGGAAGCCCCAATCACCCTTAATGTACGCTGTATCTGTCTCACAAACTCCTGAAGATCTTTCAAAGGTTTGGACCCAAAGAACTCTGGTGGTCCACAAGCTAAGAAATCATGGACCCGAGAACTATCTCGATGGGCTGCCTGACTACTCCTCGCTTCTTGTCTGTGGGCCTAACGGGCCATAATCTGAGTCAATAACTGCATTGCCTCCCGTAGCTCCCGGATTTCTGCGCCTAGCTGGGGAGTCAGAGGTTCTGATGCCTAGCCTTCTGGGGCTGGTGGGGAAACCAAACCCGCTGTTGGGAGTACAGTCTCTGACTCTGGCTGATCACAAGCCAGGGTAGCTCCCTGACCACGTTTGGCCCCATCTGCTGCTGCAGGCCTTCCTCTTCGGCTGGCTGGTTGCTTCCTCAGTGGTATATCTGAAATACAAATCAGATTTGTCAGGGAGGAAAATCACCCTCTTAATATCGCTCTAACGCACGATCTAAAATCAGAAGGAAAAGTAATATCCTAATGTCCTGTAGCCTCCTATTTATAGATGTGGTGCACGACACTGATAAACAAGACTCTACTAGACATAGTCTGTGGACACTCTGAGGACTAACTACTCTGATACCACTTCTGTCACGACCCAACCCAGGGGCCGTGATTAGTGCCAGTTGGACACCCAGACAAACACTAAACTGGATCTCCATTCACAATGACTAAGGAATTTCTCAAAATTTCGGCAGAGTTTCCTCTGTTTTACTGACTAGCCTTACCTGCAAACAGCAGGCCAAACAATAACAAACAACACTATAAGTACATATATATATATATATGCGGGCCGACAAGGACACCGCTGTGGCAGAACCACCCAACAAACATATCATACAAATGATGTCACACCAACACAGTCCCCACACCCACATGTATCCACAGACCTCTAGCTACACAAACTGGATCATAAGACGGGACAGGGCCCTGTCAAACGCTCGAATATATACAAATGCAAAGTACAAAAAATAAAAAACATGTATATACCAACAGACTGCTCCTGAGGCAAAGGAGCACTTCAACGGTAGGCGAGGATCCTAAGAAGATGTCCCTCAAACCTTTTCATCTGTATCTGCAGGCATAAACGCAGCCTCCAAAGGGAGGGGGTCAGTACGAAATACGTACCAAGTATGTAAAGCGGAAAGTCCAAAATGTAAGTGAGAGTAATAATTCGAATAAGAAAATATAGAAGTCAAACTTGTATGTAAACATCAAAATATTTATTTATTCAAACATCAAAATAATGCACATCGGATGGGAACGATGGCGACCTCCAAACTCCCTCCATACCACAGCATAACAATAGAAGTTTTAGTCTCCGAAATCTCCAACACAAATCCCAACTGTAACATAGGTGAGCCGAGGTGAACAGCGGCCAAGCACTCACGTCGTAGGATAGGTGAATCAGGGCGACGACGCCAAGCGTTCACGTATCATAATGCATAAAGGTTATAATGCCCTTTTATTGAGCTGAGGCGATGGTGCCACACACTCTCGTGAGCCGAGGTGAACTCGGCCTAGCACTCACACGTCAAGATACTATCCCAAGCCCAGCTCCTTATGTCTCCAAGCTAAGCAATGTCGGTCCGTGGGCAAACCGACCCGTCGTATCCAACCTACTTCAAAATATATATAAACATACATACATATAGTTACACATACGCACGATATCAACTGGCCCGGGAACCGGTGAACGAGGCCAAAAGGGCACGAACAGAGTCGTGAGAATCATATCCATAAAAACTAGATTCAAACACTTAGCAATATGCAAAATATTCACTTTTGAAATCAAGTAGTTATTCTTTTATGAGATTTTGCTAAAATTGCTCAAATTCATGTTTAGAGGTAATTTCGGAACAATTTGAACTTATAGCTTTCCAACTCTCTAATTCCGATCAAACAAACACTATTCATGGGTTCAAAACTCCAAAATTTGAGATAAAGTAAATTTATCGGAAGATTGTCCAAAAATAAACATAGATTATTTTCAGACCCAAATTGTAAAGGAAAGGGACTTTTCAAATGTACAACGTTGAATGAGCTTACCAATTCATGCCAAAGGGTAGGAAATCTTTACATAGCTCAATTTCGCTTGCCAACTAGCTCCAACGTATGGTCAATCCAAACTTAGACTTCCAGACATTCAATGTCTACACAATTATAATAACGCCAACAATTAATATCTATATCATACCTTAATTCCTAACTTTTTCGTTCTAAATTTATAAAAATTTCGTCAGCATTTCCCCTTAAAATATGTTGCCTTGAGAATTTAACTCGGCTCAAATAATTAATCAACAACAACAACAATAACCCATAACATCAACAAACCTTTTTTAATACCACCACAACATCAAAACGCCACAAAACGCTATTGCGACATAATTAGTAAAACAGGGCAGTAGTGATTCAAATATATATCTACCATATTCAAGCCTTCCGATATACTCCAAAAATCTCAATACATCACACCAACGCCTAACGCAAACCCCCGACGCTAAAACATAACATTATACCTTCAATGGGACTCCAATTCAAGCTAACGTTCATGTAATCTTTTGAATAGTTTTCTAATCCTTCCTTCACCACATAAAGACTATCTCCATGACAAATAAACACAAATACATGACAACAATTCAAGATATAGCCATATGCAGTTTTGTTCCCAATTTGACCATAAATTTGAAATCCATAATTCCATTAACAACCAATCGAATTTTCGCTTTTTGCCTTCATTTTAACATATTCCTAACACCTTCACAACCTTTAATTAACAAAAACCAAGCTAAAAATTAACATACCTTGCAATCTTTCATTATACTCAAAACCTTTGTGGCCACTAAACTACACGTTTTCTTGACCAACCACCGCCTCCATGCTACTTAGCGGATTACAATATACTGAGCTTGAAGCGTCAAATAATCGAAAACACGAAAAATCAAAATTTTTTTGGAATTTACTGTAGCAACCCGAGAGTGTGCTATAGCTTTGCTCTAATTTTTTTCTTCAAAATTTGCTAAGTATAAAACTTGTTGATCTTGTATAAGATCCATGGTTATATATATAGACAACAAGCATGCGACTTAGACCAATCAAGAGAGTACATATACCCTTGACCCCACCTCAAATTATACTTTAAGGACCAAACTTAAAAGAAATTGTGTATTCGGTCCCAAACTTTATTAAATCGAACCAATTAAGGTCTTTTGGGGTTTAAGTTAAGTTACAGGCTCTAACACAATATACATCAAAACCCTTCATCAAATCTGTAAGGACCCGGATTTTTGTATAGCTTTAGTGACGCTTGAGATTGGATTTTGGAAAGTTTTGGACTAGGGTGATAACTTATGGAAATCCAAGCTCGATCTAGTTTCACTTTCAAGACTTTAATCCAAGATTATTTATGTTGTTTAAGGCCAACATGGGTTCTCCACATCAAGCAAAGTTTGAAGGGATTTCCATTGGCTAAGTTTGACATAAGTGTCGGTAGAAGGGTCAACTTTAAAGGGGCATATCTCTTAGCAGAAAAAGAATTGGGTGGACCACAACCTACCAAATGAAATTCCTTTGATTTAGCTTTCCAACATACTTGTCTTCACCTCCTTTAGAGTTCAGATGAAGGAGTTATGACCATTTTTATGTGACCCTCTTGTACAGTGATGTCACACAGACAGTTTAACAGGCAGTGTTGCCTTGGATGAGCCATTTGGATGGCTTAGGACTACAAAAGGCCATTTTTCGCCTAAGTAATAGGACTCTCTTTGATTTATCTTGGAAACGCACTTGGTTTCACCTTATTTCGCTGTCAGATGGAGGCATTTTTATCATTTTCGTGAGACCCTCTTGTGCTATGGTGTCAAATGGACAGCTTGATGGGCAGTGATTGCTTTGACGGCTCGTTTGGGTCAACTAGGATTGGAAAAGGCCATTTTTGGCCTACAAAATGTGACACGGCCAGTGGCATGGGTCGTGTGGCTTACCACTAATTGTGTGGAGGGTCGTGAAGTGTAAAAATGAGACAAGGTTGACATGAGGGGGAGTTTTGTGGCTAAGTGTTGTGCCACGACCATCTTCACAGGTCGTGGCATGCTTAACGATTCATCTGGATAGGCGTGGAGCCTTCTGCTTCCATTTTCCCCACCACGTATGGTTGGATATACTGCTACACGGTCCGTGTAACACCACACGGTATGTTAAAGTGGCCGTTAAAGTGATGTCGATGCTAACTTTTTCTCAAGTGTTCCAATTTGATTTTGACGCTAAGTATTGTTGCACAAATACTCCACATGACCCATGGAGTGCCACACGGCCAGTCAAACCTCAAGTGAGGGAACACTTTGTCAAAATTTTCGTTCGATCACTAATGGCATTTTTGTAAATTTTAGTTATTGTAGTAACCTTTTTGGACTTCCAATGCTATCTTAACCTCACAGAAAATACCTAAACCCTATTCCAAAGGATCAAACTCATTGCTTTCATCTCAAATACACTCTCAATGCTCTCAGGAACCTCCACATTACAAATTCAAGGAAACTCAAGAGCAAGTTTTGGATTCCAAAACCCACTTCCAAATATCAAGCCTTTCACAACTCAATTTCTAGAAACTCAAAATCTTAGGTATGTGGGTTGATCCTTGATTCCTTCTAATGAAGAAGACCCAAAAATTATTTTCAAGAAAACCTACATGTATTTTGCTTATTTAAATTTGGGATTTTGAAAATTATGATTTCTAAAATTCTATTGATGCATGGGTATTATTTATTTTATGATTTTAATGTGATTTAACCCATTATATGAAGGTTTATTTTGGGTTTGTGAAATTACAAGTAGGCATGTCCCTTCTTAAAAGCTTGTTTATGCATGAGTGAACTTATGTTGGATTTAAATATGGATTTAATGGTGAATTTACTTTAAATTTCACAATATATTGTTGATGTTGGATCTATTCCTAATTACCCATGCCTTCTTTATATCATACGTAGCACATGCATTCATGTTCATAAGAATTTATGAAAATTATGTTATGCGTTAAACCCGATTATGTTCTATGATATGATTTTGATAAAATATTGGATATGATAAGAATGTGTTTACAAACATATCTATTGAATATGGCTCTTTGAGCATTTCGGATGCTTGCACCATTTTGTATACGAACGGGCTATTTCTATGCACGAGTATATTCACTATGAAGCTATGATTTTGTCATTTGAGTCTAAGTATGATTTCCTATGAATGGTATTTGGCTTTGAAGATAAGGATGCATCAAAATGTACTTGGAAATGAATATTGTCTTTGAAAGCATGTATATATATATATATACGCATACATGTATTCTTGTGGGAGACTTAGCACCGATGGATGGAGTGTTTGCTCTCTTTCCTTGAACTATGTGCCTAGCATAAGTTTTCTTTCTGAAATGGGAGTTGTCCCATAAGGAAGGTTACTTCATCCAAAATGGGAGTTGTCCCATAAGGTGAAGTATGGTCTACCCTTGGCAAGTAGACCACCTCTTTATTAATGAGGGGATTTTATCGGATTTTCAAGTAATAACTCGCTTGGTCTTAATCATGTTGGTTAAGGTCACATCCCCATTATATGTGAGCATTATTTGCATTCATGTATCATGAATTTCATAGCATTTTGTTATATTACATTTCTTATTGTAAATCTCTTTCTACATTATGTGCCCTCGTCATCTAACATTGGTTTGCAGGTTTTGGTAAGTTACATGCATTCCACCTTGCATAATTAGTATATTCAGACGTAATAATGCATTCTTTTGCCTACATGATCTCACAATGTAGGGAGTGGAGATTACGTTCAACCACCGTTTGATGGCTAGCTTAGATTTTGTGACATTGGTTATGGTGAGTCCTATCTTCCGAGGGACAAGCAATCATTCCTCTACCTTAAGTTGCTTTTGTTTATGTTATATAAAATTTGAAGGTGAGCCCATAAAATGTCTTAGCCCCCGTCCTATTCTTATGACTAGAGGCATTGTTGGACATTTTGTAGACTCTCGTCGGATCTATGTGTTATGTGTTGTATTTGAACCTTATGATCATGGTTATATTTTGAGTATGGCTATTATGGTTTGATTATGGGAATTATGCTATATATGTATGTCTGATGTCAAAGTGTAAAAGATCCTAATTCCCGAATTGCCCCCATAGCATGAGTCATACTTACTCGCGCTTAGTCATTATGCACTATATGCTATGTGAATTCATGCTTATCCCTTTCCCTAAGATTTACCCATAGCAAGAGTCCTGTTTCCCCATCCCTTAGAACTATATTTTTAATTTTGAATGCACTTCCAAACTGATGATGTGAATTTAGATACTTTGAGGCTTGTTTAGGGACTCTCGAGTTCCCATTCACCATGTTAGTCCTAGAACCCATGTCCGGGTTGTGACAAAATCTACAATAGATCTTGGTTTCATAGCTAAAAACATGCTAAAACTGTCACAATTGAAACCCCAACATAGTGTGCAGTGAAATTCATAATAATTAAGACTCATGAGTAAATCAACTTTAAATTATGTAATTCTAAGTAAAAGAGAGCTTGGGTATCGTGGGTGAAAGGAACCCATGAAATAAACTCACATACTTTAGCTTGGGAGAATAACTTGATGAATATTGGAGATGGAGACTTGAAGCTTGATTGTTAACCTTAGAACCCAAATGAGTTTGCGACTTAAATTTAGGAGATGAAATAATGTCTAAGTGTTTGGGGAGTGTATTTTGGAATGTCTTTAATGATATGAGGGTGAAATAAGACTAAGTATAGGCATTTTCATGCATGGAACAATTAGTACCTAGACCCAAGGCCTTGGACAGAGATAGAAAACTAGGCAAAATTTTACACTATCGTGCACCCTTGGCGCATCACGCTAGGGGCGCAAAAGCTCTCTAGAAATCAATTTTTGTGAAACTGAAATTGTGATTTGTTTCTAAAAAATCGGGGTTAGACTCACTTCCCACTTAATTTGACCCCTTGAATAAGACTATGAAACCAAATTTTTGATTTCGTGCATAGATTTTGAGATATATGGAATTTACAATTCTGAGCACTTTCATGGCACATTTTCAGGCACTTTTTGGGGTCGTTTCAATATCTCCCCCTTGGGAACATTCATCCTCAAATGTCAAAGAGACATATATGAGATGAGTAATCATGAAGAAATCAGTCCCAATAAGCATGCAACAACTTACGTAAAATAAGTTTCAAAATATCATCATAAGTGTAAAATCACCAAGAACTTTGTCAATGTAAACATGAATGCATGAAAATGACTTAGGGGCTGGAACATGAGACATGAAATCACATAGAAGACTTACAATTTGTACCTTAGGCTTGAGTATGATGGAAAAGATAGGAGTATCGCTTTGGCATATCGGTTTCAGCCTCCCAAGTAACAGTTTCGATTTGTTAGTTCCTCCACAAGACCTTAATGGAAGCAATATCCTTGTTCCTCAACCAATTCATTGCATATCCAATATCTCTACTGGATCCTGTTCATATGACTAGTTATCTTAAACTACCCCCATAACATCAAGAAGAACAGTGGCATCAGGATCACCCACACACTTCCTCAACATAGACACATGAAAGACCGGATGAACCAATTTCATTTCACTAGGCAAATCTAACTCTTAGGCCAATTATCCTTATCACCCTTTAGGGACACATATATCTAGGTCTCAACTTTCCCCTCTTACCAAAATGAACCACACCCTTCATAGGTGATACCTTTAAATAAACCCAATCACCAACCTTAAACTCAAGCTCCCTCCTTCTCACGTCAGCATAAGATTTTTGGTGATTTTGGCCTGTCCTCAAACTTTCTCTAATCATCTTTACATTCTCCATAAAATCCACAACCATATCCGGACCCAACAAAGCTATCTTTCTAACCTCAAACCACCCAGTTGGGGATCTATAATGTCTACCATAGAGAGCCTCAAAAGGAGCCATTTCGATGTTAGAATGATCGCTATTGTTATATACAAACTCAATCAATGGGAGAAGATCATCCCAACTACCCTTAATCTCCAATACATAAGCCCTAAGAATGTTCTCAAGTGTTTGGATAGTTCTTTTGGCTTGGCCATCTGTTTGAGGGTGAAAGGTCATATTAAGCTTTACCGTGGTTCCAAGATCCCTTTGGAAGGACCTCCAAAAGTATCAAGTGAATTGTGCACCACAATCTGATATGATGGCAAAGAAACCCCATGCAATCTCACCAAGTCATGAATGTACAACCTAGCATAATCTTTAGCCCCATAGGTAGTCTTAACCTGTAGAAAGTGAGCTAATTTTGTCATCCTATCAACACTAACCCAAATGTAATCAAAACACTTTCTAGTCTTGGGCAACCAAATCACAAAAACCATATTAATCTCTTCCCACTTCCAAGTAGGAATCTCTATGTCTTGGGTTAGGCTACCCAACCTTTGATGTTCGGCTTTGACTTGTTAGCAACTATAGAAACTGGATAAAAATTTGGTAATGTCCCTCTTCATGCCTCCCCACCAATACACCTCTCTCAAATCTCTATACATCTTAGTAAACCCGGGGTAAATAGAGTAAGAGGAACCATGAGCCTCATCAAGAATCTTTTAATTCAAACCATCAACATAAGGAACACACAACCTACCTTGGTACCTAAGGTTACCATCTCCCCTTTGGGAGAAAACCTCCATCTTACCATGTTTTACCAATGCCTTTAATTCTAGTAATGAGGGATCAAGGTCTTGCTTAGCTTTTAACTCCTCAACCAATGAGGATTTAGAGCCGTCAATAACAATAACACCCTCACCATTCTCTTCCAACCTAACTCCAATCTAGCCAACTGATGGAACTCCCTAGCCACCCCTATGCCACCATTAACAATATGAGCAAGGCTACCCATAGAAACCCTACTCAAAGCATCCGCCACAACATTAGCCCTACTGGGATGATAATGCACACTCCTATTATAGTCCTTAAGAAGTTCTAACCACCTTCTTTGCCTCAAGTTGAGGTCCTTTTGAGTGAAGGCATATTGGATGCTCTTTTGATCGGTGAACACATCAACATGCACCCCATACAAATAGTAACACCAAAACTTTAATTTAAACACAACGATAGCTAACTCAAGATCGTGGGTAGAATAGTTTTTTCATGCAATTTGAGTTGTCTAGAAGCATAGGCTATGAACGTAGCAAGCATCATAATACATAATAAATCCCTCTAGCCCTTCCAATAGTGACAATGTAGGAGCGAATATAATCTTATCTTTCAATGTTCGAAAACTCCTTTTGCACTCATCAAACCACACAAATTTGGCTTTTTTTGAGTTAATTTTTTCATAGGAGAGGCAATAGAAGAGAATTCATTCACAAACCTTTGATAGGAACCCTCTAAGCCTAAGAAGCTCTTAATATCCAATGGCGTCAATGGTCTAGGCCAATTATTAATCACATCCATCTTCTTAGGGTCAACCTTAGTACCATCCCTCAGCACTACATGACCTAGGAAGGCAACCTCCTTCAACCAAAATTCACGTTTCTCATACTTAGCACATAACTTCTCTTACCTCAATCTTTGCAATACAACCCTTAAGTGAGCCCTATTCTCCTCCTCACCACGAGAATAGATCAAAATATCATCAATCAATACCACAAAAAATTAATCAAGGTAAGGTTTAAAGACCCTATTTATTAAACCCATGAAGATGGTTGGTGCATTGGTCAACCCAAAAGACATAATCATAAATTCATAATGCCTATACCTAGTCTGGAAAGTCATCTTAGGAATATCACACTCCCTCACCTTCACTTGATGGTACTAGGACCGAAGATCAATCTTAGAGAAGTGTCTAGCCCCTTGTAATTTGTCAAACAAATCATCAATCCATGGAAGAGGATCCGCATTCTTAAGGTGACCCTATTAAGTTGCTGGTACTTAGTACACATTCTAAGAGACCCATCTTTCTTCTTCACAAACAACACTGGAGCACCCCCAAGGTGATTAGCTAGGTCTAATGAAATGCTTCTCCAACAAATTCCTCAATTGCTACTTTAACTCCTTTTAACTCCACCGGGGCCATACGGCAAGGGGCAATAGAAATGGATTGAGTATCGGGGAGGAGGTCTATACCAAAATCTATATGCCTTTTGAGAGGAACATAAGGGAGGTCATTTAGAAAGACATCTAGAAGCTCATTTACAGTTGTAACCACTCTACATTAAGGACTTTGGACCCTACATCCCTAACCATCATAAGATGATAAAGACACGCCTTAGAGATCAACCTATGGGCTTTAACGCAAAAGATGAATCTACCCTTGACCAATACATCATGACTCTCCCACTCAAGAACAGGTTCATTTGGGAATTAGAATTTGACCCTATGAGTTCTACAATCAATAGAAGCATAGTATACATGCAGATAATCCATCCCAAGAATGGCATCCAAATCAACCATATCTAACTCCACAAGATCACAAGGCAATATTTTATACAATATGAAAATAAGGCAATTGCTATAGACTTTTCTAGGAATAATAAGTGCACCAATAAGAGTAGACACCTTATATGACTAAAACAACAATTCGGGCTCAACATGAAACTTTTTGACAACAAAGGGGGTAATAAAAGAAAGAGTGGAACCCGGATCAATCAAAACATAAACATCAAAATCAAAGACTTTCAATATACTGGTAACAAAGTCGGGCACCTCATCAACACCTTGCCTCCCATGTAAAGCATAAAATTGATTGTGCCTTAGGGCACCATCTTGTTGCCCCACAACTAGCAAATAGAATTGCATTGTCACCCCGACCTTGATGAAGAATATCTTTACCTTTGTTGCGATCACGAGGGCAATCAACCTTTTTGTCACCCATTTCCCCACAACCATAACATGCATTAGTGTCTCTCAAGTATGGGCCTTTATGACCCTTTCCACACCTTGGACACCTATTATTAAAAACCACAACCCCAACACCTTGGGTCCATGGGAAGATATTGGCAAACCCTCTATTAGAAGCATGAGAGGACACTTGGCCTTAATGGAATCAGCCACCCTTCTGACTATGGAACTTTCCCTCAAAGCGAACCCTCTTAGCCTTATGACTCCTCCTCTTCCTCGACTTCTTCTCTTTAATTTGTTTGGCATAGGTCATCAAATGGGACAAGTCCATATAACTAATCAACATGGCAGACTGGCATCCCTCACTCACCAAGTCGGAAACACCCATCCCAAATTTGTTCATTCTAGACCTTAAGTCGGAAACCAAGTGGGGAGCATATTTAGAGAGTTGATAAAACATGATGGCATACTCCCTTACACTCAAAGAACCTTGTTTCAAGTTTATAAAGTCCACCAATTTAGCTTTCCTAAGCTCAAGAGTGAAGTATCGATTAAGAAAGGTCGCTTTGTACTACTCCCAAAAACCATATTATCGATCCCCTTCTCCTCCTTCCATTGTGTGAACCATATTTGTACAACCCCCTTGAGTTGGTAAGAAACCAACTCCCCCTTTTCCTCCGATATAACTCCCATGATAGCCAATATCTTGTAGACCTCATCAACGAACTCTACAGGGTCCTCAACCACCTTTAACCCATGGAATTCTGAGGGATTCATTCTCATGAAGTCTCTCACTCGAGAAGACAAAGTTGGAGCATGAGGGGCTTGGGCCCCTTGGTTGGATTGCTTAGCCATAACTTGTGCAAGCAAAGTTAGAGCATCCTGAAGCTCTCCATGAGATGGTTGCTCCTCGGATGTGCAGACTCTTCTTTCTCTCATGTTATCTAGCATAGCAAAGAATAATCCTTAAGGTGGAAACCTTACTTCAACGCTATAGCATGATTGAAATGACCCCAAAAAGTGCCCAAAAGTGTATCTCAAAAGTGCCCAAAATCATACTTTCTACATATACAAATATCCATTTGTTATTTTGAAATTCAGACTTTACATTCTTGTTTGAGGGACAAAATTAAGTGGGAAATGGGTCTAACCCTAATTTTAGAGCAACCATAACAAAATCCAAAAATCGCAAAAATATGATTTAGGAGGGTCAAATTTAAAGGGATATGTCTTTTAGCACACAAAGAATTGGGTGTACCACAACTTATGAAATTAAAGCACTTTGAATTAGCTTTCCAGTGCACTTGGTTTCACCTTATTCTGAGTTAAGGTGAAGAATTTATGCTCATTTTCGTAGAACTTAGATGTGCAAAAATGCAAATTCCAGTGAGTAATCTGCATTGCAGAATGTTATTTTGGTCCTGCTTTTTTTTTACTTCAATCCATGACTTTAAAGTCTTGGAACTAAGGGTTCCCATAGTTGAAAATACCTAAACCTAGCCTTATTTTACCCTAATATCATCCTAAACATTCTCCAATAATCACTCAAACACTTAGACTATTTTTCCTCTCAAGATTCAAGTCCCAAAACCCTCATCCAGATCTAAGGATTTTCTTCAAGGTTCAGGCCTTTATTTTCAATCCTCATCAAGAGCTTCTCCAAACCTAAGGTATGTGGGTTTCAACCATTGGGTCCTATAGTGCCTAATCCTCTTTTCTACTTAAATTGCATGATTTAAAGTAGATTTTACACATGAGTTTTGTATATTAAGAAATTTACTGAACAGTGATTTGAGTTCATCAAAGTATGGTTGTTTAGCATATTTTGAGCTCTGAATCTTAGATCTAATGTTGGATTTGATAAAGCGTATTGATGTATGTTGCATGACGGTGTTACAAAGTGTTGATTAATGGTTTTACATGGGATTTACTTGCATGTTTTCATTCTTGAATTGCATGATTTTAACTAGCACTACACACTCTCTAAGTGTTTGATGAAATATCCGGTTATATTTTCTTGAGGAATTGAAGGCCCAATGCATGTCTAATGAGTTGAAAGACTTCATGATGATTTTAAGATGTGCTTAATTCATGGAAATATTGATGATGATGCAAAGCCAAGTTTGAGCCCTTTCTTAAAGATTTCACCTCTTGTGAGCCCCTTAATGTTGATATTAATGCAAGGGTAAGGTTGATGATAATTTATTCTTATGATTGAAGTGGCTTACAATTTGAGGTCAATGATTTTATGAGTTACTCATGCCATTTCCTCTATGTTTTTTCGAGCTATTAAAGCTATGATTATCTTATATATTTCGTGGGATTAGATCTAGCACTGAGTGGAGTAAAGGTGAGTCCCTAAGTCCCAAAACTATGTGCCACATAGGATGATGTTATTCCCTTGTTATACTAGTGGATCCATTCAGAGAATCATCTCTTAAAATTTTTTCAGAAATTTGGTCATGTTCCCGTAAGGAGGGTCGCTTCATATGAAATTGGGTCATGTTCCCATAAGTTAAAGTGGGATCTTAATTCCTTTCTAAAATAGGGAATGTTATTTCATATGAAATGGGTCATGTTCCCAGAAGTTTGAAATATGGCTTACCTTGGCAAGTAGACCACCTCTTTACCGATGAGGGGTAATCATCGGGATTTCAAGACTTAACTCGCTTAGTCTTATTCTATGTCAGTTGAGGTCTCTTCTAACACCTATATATTCTGATCTATCTGAGTTGAATGAGTTGTAAGCATGTTTTACTTATGCATTGATCATACATATCATGTTGTTATATTTTACCTAATGCCTATTATTATGCATTTTGATTATGATGCCTATCTCTTGTTGCATTGCTTCCTACATACTTAGTACATGATAATATGCATACTTTATGCCTGCATGATATCACCATGTAGGAACCGGAGCCTCACTTAAGCATCTCCACCCACATGGCTAGTACGATTTCACTCAAGCTTGTTGGTGAGTCCCCCATTCCGAGGATGTTGCTTATGATATCATGCTATGTTCTAAGACTATCTTTCTTTTATGTATGTATTAAATATAAGGGTGAGCCCGGTTGCTTGTCTTGGCCCTCACTCATATTAGTTTAGTAGAGGTGTTGTTAGACATGTTATGTATTAAGTTTGAGCTTTAACTCACTTCTGATATTCAAGCTATTTATGTATAAAACTCACTCTCTCCCTTAGTCCCAATTTCCCTTGCTTATATTTCTTATGTTGTTTCACATTGTTTCCGTGACTAAGGATGTGTAATGATATGCTATAAGGCTTGTTTGGGGTTTCTTCGAGTTCCCCATTGTCGTTCACGTCTAGGCCCTAGGCTTGGGTCATGACAATGACATAGAACACAAAGAAGGGAAACATTTCCTAAGATGCCTTGTAGCCACTTAATCATAGTTATGGTGCATATCACAACCATGAATAAGATTCTAATCAACTCAGTGTGTTGGAATTCGAGGATCTAACAACCTATTGCTCTAATACCAAGTTTGTCATGACCCAAGCCTAGGGTCTTAGACGTGACACGACGAATGAAAAACAAAAAGGAACCCCAAACAAGCCTCTTAGCATATCATACGTACATCCTTGGTCGCGAAAACAATAAAATTAAATGAGAGATAGTGGATATGGACAAAGGGGATAAGGGACAATTCTCATATCATAAACATCAAGAGTCAAGCGAGAGTCAAAGCTCAAGCACAACATAAACATATCCAACAACACCTCTAAAACTTAAATACTTAGCGGGGCCAAGAAAAACTACCGGCCTTACCCTCATAGTCAACATATATACAAAAGAAGGATAGTCTTAGAATATAGTAAGAGATCATAAGCATCATCCCTGAAATGGAGGACTCATGAACAAGCTTGAGAGATGTCGTACTAGCCACGTGGAGGAGGAGGATCAAGCGGTGCTTCGGTTCCTATATATAGGCATAGAGTATGCGTTAGTACATTTGAATGTATTAAGTATGTAGTACATTTGAATGTATTAAGTATGTAGGATGTAATGCAACAAGTGATAAGCACCATAAACAAAATGCATAACACAAGCAATGAATAAGCTTATAGCAATATGGCATGTATGAATAATGCATAAAGTAAAATCATGGTTATATAGAACATAATACATGTGCAAAAAGAGACCACTATAATTTTGGTAGATCGTTCCACCCTACCACCCTTGGTGATTGAGGTACTAATCCCATGAATTGGTTGGTGGATTGTTGCACCCTACCACCGTTGGTGATCTACTAGAACTCGTAAGTCCTTAATTGATTCAATTTGATAAAGTTTGGGACCAAATATAAATTTTTTCTAAAGTGTAGACTTTAAGATTTAAATTTTTAGTAGGGTCATATATTGTGGCTTTTTTTGATTGGTCCAAGTGGAACTTGATTTTGCCTCTATATATATGTACATATATCTCTTGTACAAGAGTTCCCATACTTAGAAAAAAATGAGAGCAACCAAGAAGGGCTCTCGGGTTGCTATAGTAATTGGGAAATAAATTCATTCTTTTTTGATCTTTCGATTAGTTGACACTTCAAGCTTGCTATATTGGGTCTCCTAAGTGGCGTGGTGGCATTAGTTGGTCAAGGAAGCTCTTGGTTTGATGGATATGAAGACTTGTGTCTAGTAAGGGGCTTGAAAGGTGTGTTAATTTCTAGATTCTTTTGTGTAAATTAAAGCTTGTGGGTGTGTTAGGGGTGCATTAAATTAAAGATAAAACATGAAAAGAGGGTTGATTGTTAGCTTGAATTATGAATTTGTAATTTGGGGTTGAATGGGTACAATCTCGTATATGAAAATTCATTAATTTATAGTCATGTGTTTATGTTTGTTTGTCCTGAAGGTAGTCCTTGTGGGGTGAAAGAAGTATTGGGAGACTATGTGAATTTATATATGAGGGTTCGCTCGAATTGGAGCCCCATGGGAAGTGTAATGTTATGTTTTAACGTTGGGAGTTTGCGTTGGGTGTTGGAGTGATGTATTATAGTTCTTGAAGTATATAGGAAGGGTTGAATATGGTAGATGTATACCTATATATATGCTGCCCTATTTTATAAAAGTTGTGCCATAATAGTATTTTGTGGTGTTTTGATGTTGTGATGACATTGGAGAGGATATATTGATGTTGTAGGTTATTGTTGTTGTTATTGATAAATTATTTGAGCCGAGTTGAATTCTCGGGGCGGTTTATTTTAAGGGGAGATGCTGCCAAAAGATTTATAAAATTTGGAACGAAAAGTTAGGATTTAAGACCCGATATGGTTGTTAATCGTCTGCATTATTGTAATTTGTGTAGACATTGGATATCCATAAGCATAAATTAGATTGGTCTTGCATTGAAATTAGTTTAATACAGAAATCATGGCATGTAAAGATTTCTATTTCTTGGCATGAATTAGTTAAGCTTAGTCAACGTCATACGTTTGAAAAATTCCTTTTCCTTCACAATTTGGGTCCAAATACATCCTATGTCCGCTCCTTGCTATTCTTATAAAAATGTATTTATATTTTGTCTATTGGGCATGTAGATCCCACAAGTTTTAAAAGTGTGAAATGGTTTAAGATGTTGAAAAAATTTATTTTATTGGAGGGATCAAATGCCCGTAACTTTCGACGAAAAGCCTAAATTGGATCTATGTTCATTCCTTACCACTCTTATGCTAAATTAACTTCTTCCTTAACTTTTGAGTCTTTAGAATCCATGAATGGTGTTCATTTGACCAAAAGTTAAATAGTTTGGAAAACTAAAGGTTCAAATTGTTCCGGAATTACTAACGTGTACAACTTTCCATACAAATTCTAAATCACTTTAAAAATTATTTTGAAGCCTATTCTAGTAATGTGCATAATGGGGATTAAGTAAGTTCCCTTGAAAGCACGTTTATGTGTAAATTTGAGCAACTTTGACAATATTCATAAATGAATGGCTTCTTGATTTCAAAATCAAATGAATATTTTTCATATCACCAAGCTTATGGAACTAGTTTTTATGCATGTGATTCTCACGACTCTATTCGTGCCATTATCGTCTTGCTCCTTGATTCCTAGGACAATTATTACCTTGAGTATGTATAACTATATGTATATATGAATATATATTCTGAAGAAGGTTGGATACGGCGGGTCGATTTGCCCATGGGCCGGTTTTGCTTAGTTGAAGACATAAGGAGCTGGGCTTGGAATATATTGGCATCATGATGTGTGGGTACTGAGTTTCGTTCGCCCCGACTCACGTGAGTGCTTGGCTGTTGTTCGCCTCAGTTCACTTATCAGGCATAATGACCTCTACCCATTACGATACGTGAGTGCTTGGCCGTTGTTCGCCTCGGCTCACCTATCCTATGGCGTGAGTGCTAGGCCATTGTTCGCCTTGGCTCACTTATGATACAGTTGGGACTTGTGTTGGAGATTTCGAGGATTTGAAATTTCTGGTGATATGTTGTCGTATGGTGCTAGTTTGGAGGTCGCCATCGTTCCCGTCCGATATGCATTACTTTGATATTTTAAATAAAGAATTATTTTGATGGTTGCATGCAGGTTTGACTCATATAGTTTTATTGAGATTATTATTCTCTCATTTATGTTTCGTACTTTCCTCCTTACATATTCGGTACGTATTTCATATTGACTTCCTTCCATCGGGGGCTGCGTTTCATGCCCGCAGGTACTGACGCACAAGCTAGAGATCCACCTTCTTAGGATCTCAGTCTACCGTTGAAGTGCTCCCTTTGCCTCAGGAGCAGATTTTTGGTATATACATGTACACTTATTTTTTGTATTTTGCATTTATGTATATTCAAGGGTATGATGGGGCTCTATCCCGTCCTATGATTCAGTTCATATGTGTAGAGGTCTGTGGATATATGTGGGTGTGGGATATTTTATGTGGTATGACTACGTATGTATGATACACTTGTTGGGTGATTCTACTGCAGCAGTGACCTTGTCGACGCACATATATATATGTGTGTATAGATACTTGTTGTATGCTAGGGTTGTTATTTGCAGGTTTGGTTAGTTAGTAAAATAGAGAAAAATTTACCAAAAGTTCGACAAATTCCTTAGCTATTATAGTTGAAAATCCAATTTAGTTTTTGTCTGAGTGCCCAATCGGCACTAATCACGGTCCCAGGGTAGGGTCGTGACGGAAGTGGTATCAGAATAGTTAGTCCTTAGAGTGTCCATAGATCGTGTCTAATAGAGTCCTGTTTATCAGTGTGTCATGCACCACATCTATAAACAGGAGGCTACAGGGCATTTAGGATGTTACTCTTCCTTCTGATCTTAGATCGTGCGTTAGAGCGATGTTAATAGGATGATTTTGTCCCTGACAAAAATTATTTGAATTTCATATATGTCACCGAGGAAGAAACCAGTTGGCCGCAGGGGAAGACCTGCAGTAGTAGGTAGGTCTCGACGTGGTTGGGGAACTACCCGTGCTCCTGACCAGCCGGAGCCAGAGATTGTTTTCCTGACAGCGGGTTCGATCACCCCACTAGCTCTAGAGGGTCAGGCGTCAAAACCTCCAACTCCCCAGCTAGGCGTAGAAATCGGGAGCTACAGGAGGCAGTGCAGTTATTAACTCAGATTGTGGCACGTCAAGCCCACAGATAGGAGGCTGGAAGTAGTCAGGCAGCCCGTCGAGATAGTTTCTAGGCCCATGATTTCTTAGTTTGTGGACCACCAGAATTCTTTGGGTCCAAACCTTCAAAAGATCCTCAGGAGTTTTTGAGACAGATGCAGTGTACATTAAGATTTATTGGGGCCTCTGAAGTGGAATCTGTAGAGTTGGCATCCTATCGGTTGCATGATATTGTGATAAATTGGTATGAGTCATGGATTTTATCTGTAGGTGCTGAAGCCCGACCTGCTATTTTTTTCGAGTTCACTGAGGCGTTCTTGGCTCACTTTTTACCTCCAGAAATTAGGCACGCTAGGGAGAACAGGTTTTTGATATTGAAGCAGCGGGGTTGGTTAGTTCGGGAATATAGTTTGTAATTTGACTCTTTGGCCCGATATGCACCTGTACATGTTTCCAGCATGACAGATCATATGCATTGCTATATTGTGGGACTGGATTCAAATTATGTGGATAGTTATCTGGTATTGGTTGTCCAACTAGGGATGGATATTGCCTACATTTAATCCTATTCCTAGGGGATGGAGGATCATCGTCGAGGATGCCAGGTGGACAGGACAGACGATGGGGGTCCTCCAAAGAGGGCTAGGTCATCCAGTTCAGCAGCAGATTTTCAAGGCAGGCAGTTTCGACCACAGCAGAGTGGACCTCCTCCTCGACCAGTGCGATGCACATTTTCATAGACCCCCGATAGGATACCAGCTATTACTAGTCAGTCAGGGGTAGGACTGGGTTCTAGCAGCCAGCAGAGATTTACTATACCTTTGTGCCCTTATTGTGGGAAACGACACCTAGGGGAGTGTTTTCGCTCTGCAGGTGGCTATTTTATTTATGGCCGTCAGGGCCAGCTGATGCGGGATTGTCCTAATAGAGTTGGTGCAAAAAGGTCCACCCAAACTTCTGGAGCAGTCAGAGCTTCTGCTTCTGCTTCAGTGGCTATGAGCCCTACGGGGCGAGGTACCCCAGCGACAGTAAGTTGCGACAGAGGTCGCGGTGGAGTTCCAGGTTCCAGCAGTCCTGTTAATCGCATTTATTCCCTAGCTAGCTGATAGGACTAGGACGCATCTCATAATGTTATCACAGGTGCATTATTTGTTTGTTCCCAGGCTATGTATGTGTTGATTGACCCTGGTTCCACTTCGTCGTACATTTCTCCATTAGTTGCTTGCACGATTGATATAGAGTCTGAGTCAATAAAGCCTTGTGAGTTTGGGACACCGATAGGTGAATCTATTATAGTTAATAGAGTTTATATAAACTACCCGGTATTTGTTCTTGACCGCTATACATTGGTTGATTTTATAGAGCTAGATATGATGGATTTTGATGAAATTATGGGCATGGATTGGCTAGCTTCTTGCTACGCTAAGGTTGATTGTCAAAAGAAGTTAGTTCAATTTCAATATCCTGAAAAACTAGTTCTGTAATGGTCGTGTAATATTGCAACGCTGAGGGGTAAGTTTATTTCGTACCTCAAGGCCAGCAGGATGATCAGAAAAGGATGTCTTTATCACCTGGCTCGGGTACGTGATGTGAATGCCAAGCCTCCAGCTCTCCAGTCCATTCCCGTAGTTAGTGAATTTTTGGAGCTATTTCTGGATAAACTTCCTGGTTTTCCTCTAAAGCGAGAAGTGGAGTTTGCTATAGATATATTGCCCGGCACTCAGCCTATCTCGATCCCTCTTTACAGAATGGCGCCAGCCGAGTTAAAGGAATTGAAGGAGCATCTTAAAGATTTATTGGAGAAAGGCTTTATTTGACCTAGCACTTCCCCCTGGGGAGCTCCGATACTATTCATGATAAAGAAGAATGGGTCGCTGCAGACGTGTATTGACTATCGATAACTAAATAAGGTAACTGTTAAGAATAAATACCCCCTCCCCAGGATTGATGATCTGTTTGACCAGTTACAGGGAGCTAAGTATTTCTCAAAGGTAGACTTGTGATTAGGGTATCACCAGGTGCGAGTGAGGGAAGAAGATATTCCTAAAATAGCATTTAGAACTCGCTATGGGCATTATGAATTCAGAGTTATGTCCTTCGGGCTAGCAAATGCTCCCGTGGTATTTATGGACCTTATGAATCGAAAGTTTAAATAATTTTTGGATGTGTTCGTATTGTATTCATTGACGACATCCTAATATATTCTCAATCTGAGGAGGAATATGCAGATTACCTAAGAATCGTCCTTGGTATCTTCGTCGCCAAAAGTTATATGAAAAATTCTCGAAATGCGAGTTTTGGCTATCTTCGGTGGCATTTTTAGGACATGTTATAGGAGCTGAAGGCGTCCAGGTAGATTCCCAAAAAATTGAGGTCGTAAGGAGTTGGTTATTATAGGAGATTTGTAGAGAAATTTACTTCAATTGTAGCGCTTTTGACAAAGCTAACGCATAAACGGGCGAAGTTCCAGTAGTCCAATGCCTGTGAGCACAGCTTTCAGATATTGAAGGAAAAATTGACTACAGCTCTAGTTCTGACCTTGCCTGAAGGTCCAGACGGGTAAATGGTTTATTGTGATGCTTATCATATGGGTTTAGGGTGTATATTAATGCATCATGGCAAAGTGATTGCCTATGCTTCCTGGCAGCTTAAGAAGCACGAGCAGAATTACCCTATCCATGATTTAGAGTTAGTTGTGGTGATCCATGCTATGAAAATTTGGAAGCATTATTTGTATAGTGTTCATGTTTATATTTTCATAGATCACAAAAGTCTCCAGTACATATTTAAGCAGAAAGAGCTAAACTTGCAACAGCGGAGGTGGTTAGAATTACTGAAGGACTATGATATTGATATTCTCTACCATCCAGGGAAAGACAATGTCGCAGTAGATGCGCTCAGTCGCAAGTCCATGGGCAGTTTAGCTGACACACCCGTAGAGAAGAAGGAGATATTTTGGGATATTCAGTAGTTAGCTATTATGGGAGTTCGATTGGCAGATTTGGGTAATGCACGAGTTTCTGTCTGAGGCATAGCTGAATCCTCTATTATAGCAGAAATTAAGCAGAGGCAATATGAGGATCCGATCCTAGTACGATACAGGGACATAGCCTTGGAGAAGGAGCAGACCACATTTGAGCTTTCTCCTGATAGGATCTTATTGTACAGAGGCAGGTTATGTGTATCGGATGTTGCAGGTTTGCGACAGCAGGTTATGGGCAAAGTACACCATGCCCGTTATTCTATTTACCTTGATTCGACAAAGATGTATCATGACCTTAGGTGCTTATATTGGTGGGATAGCATGAAGCATGAGATAGCAAAGTTTGTTGCCCAATGCGTGAACTGTTAGTAGGTGAAGATAGAACATCAGAAGCCTAGAGGGTTATTGCAGCAAATGGAGATACCGACGTGGAAGTGGGAGATTATCAATATAGACTTTATTACAGGCTTGCCTCGCACTCCTCGAAGGTATGACTCTATCTGGGTTATTATTGATAGGTTGACAAAATTAGCTCATTTTCTTCTAGTTCAGACTACCTACTCGGCTGAGGACTATGCTAGACTATATATTAAGGAGATTGTACGCCTTCACGGTGTTCCTATATCCATTATCTCTGATAGAGGTGCCCAGTGTATGACAAATTTTTGGCGGTCATTTCAGGGGGGTTTGGGGACGTAGGTAAGTCCTAAAACAGCATTCCATCCCCAGTATGATGGTCAAGCTGAGCATACTATCCAAACATTAGAAGATATGTTATGGTCCTGCGTGATGGATTTCTAAGGTAGCTAGGATGAATACTTATCGTTGATTGAATATGCATATAATAACAGTTACCATTCCAGCATTCAAAAGGCACCATGCGAGGCATTATATAGTAGGAAGTATCGATCACGGATCGATTAGTTCGAAGTTAGTAAAGTAGAGTTGATTAAACCAAATGTAATTGAGTAAGCGGTGGACAAAGTGAAACTAATTCGAGAGTGGTTATTAGTATCTCAGAACTGTCAGAAGTCTTATATAGATAATAGCCATCGCCATTTAGAGTTTCAGGTTGGAGATTGGGTATTTCTGAAAGTATCACCTATGAAGGGCGTTATGAGATTTGGTAAGGAAGGTAAGGTCAGCCCAAGGTACATTGGTCCATATCAGATCGTCCGCAGAATAGGCAAGGTTGCCTATGAGTTAGAGTTGTCAGCGGATCTGAGAGGAGTTCACCCAGAATTTCATATTTCCATGCTTCGTAAATGCATCGGGGATCCTTCCAGAATTTTTCCTGTGGATGATATACAGGTTAAGGAGGAATTGACTTTTAAGGAGCAACCCATTGCTATATTAGACCGTTAAGTCAGGAAACTTCGAAACAAGGATGCAGTCTCAGTTAAAGTGTTGTGGCGCAATACTAACAGGGAGGAGCTAACTTGGAAAGCGGAGGAACAAATGACGAAGAAATACCCTCATTTATTTCCCATATCTTCAGGTAATTCATTTTCCTTGTCAAGCAAGACGTATGATAACAAAGTTGTTCATTGTCATATGTAGTATTATAGACAAAGCTTGTATGGTTAGTATGACATTCGAAGATGAATGTTCTTAATGGGGGGAGGATGTTAGAACCCGTAAGTCCTTAATTGGTTCAATTTGGTAAAGTCTGGGACCAAATGTAAATTTCTTCTAATGTGTAGTCTTTAAAATTTAAATTGTTAGTGGGGTCATATGTTGTGGCTTTTTTTATTGGTCCAGGTGGAACTTAATTTTTCATATATATATATATGTACATATATCTCTTGTGCAAGAGTTCCCATACTTAAAAAAAAAATGAGAGCAACCAAGAAGGGCTCTCGGGTTGCTACAGTAACTGGGGAAAAAATTTGTTTTTTTTGATCTTTTGATTATTTGACACTTCAAGCTTGGTATATTGGGTCTCCTAAGTGGCATGGTAGCGTTAGTTGGTCAAGGAAGCTCTTGGATTGATGGATATGAAGACTTGGGTCTAGTAAGGGGCTTGAAAGGTAAGTTAATTTCTAGCTTCTTTTGTGTAAATTAAAGTTTGTGGGTGTATTAGTGGTGCGTTAAATTGAAGGTAAAACATAAAAAGAGAGTTGATTGTTAATTTGAATTGTGAAGTTGAAATTTGAGGTTGAATGGGTACAAGCTTGCATATGAAAATACATTAATTTATAGTCATGTGTTTATGTTCGTTTATCCTAAAAATAGTCCTTGTAGGGTGAAAGAAATGTTGGGAAAATATGTGAATGTATACATGAGGGTTTGCTCGAATTGGAGCCCCATGGGAAGTGTAATGATATGTTTTAACATTGGGGGTTTACGTTGGGCGTTGGAGTGATGTATTATAGTTCTTGAAGTATATAGGAAGGCTTGAATATGGTAGATGTGTACCTATATGTATGCTGCCCTGTTTTATAAAAGTTGTGCCATAATAGCGTTTTGTGGTGTTTTGATGTTGTGATTTCATTGGAGAGGGTTTATTGATGTTGTAGGTTGTTATTGTTGTTGTTGATTGATTATTTGATCCTAATAGAATTCTCGGGGCGGTGAATTTTAAGGGGAGATGCTGCCAAAATTTTTATAAAATTTGAAACAAAAAGTTAGGATTTAAAACCTGATATGGTTGTTAATAGTCGGCATTATTGTAATTTGTTAAATGTTGGACATCCGGAAGCATAAATTGGATTGGTATTGCATTGGAATTAGTTGGAGAAAGAAATCGAGGTATGTAAAGATTCCTATCTCTTGGCATGAATTAGTTAAGCTTAGTCAATGTCATACGTTTGAAAAATTCCTTTTCTTTCACAATTTGGGTCCAAATACATCTTATGTTCGCTCCTTGGTATTCTTATAAAATATAACTATCTTGTCGCTTCAACATCTCTTTTGAAATACTCACCAAATAACCCCCAGGCATGAACGTGATTAGCACGCCTACAATCAAAAGGTGGGACGCTAAATGTATTTATATTTTGACTATTGGGCATATAGAGCCCACAAGTTGTAAAAGTGTGAAATGGTTTAAGATGTTGCAAAAATGTATTTTATTGGAGGGTGCAAATGCCCGTAACTTTCGATGAAAAGCCTAAATGGGATCTATGTTCATTCCTTGCCACTCTTATGCTAAATTAACTTCATCCTTAACTTTTGAGTCTTTAGAATCCATGAATGGTGTTCGTTTGACCAGAAGTTAAATAGTTTGGAAAACTATAGGTTCAAATTATTCTGAAATTACTAACGCGTACAACTTTCTATAGAAATTCTAAATCACTTCAAAAATTATTTTGAAGCCTATTCTAGTAATGTGCATAATGGGTATTAAGTAAGTTCCCTTGAAAGCACCTTTAAGTGTAAATTTGAGCAACTTTGACAATATTTATAAATGAATGGCTTCTTGATTTTAAAAAAAATGAATATTTTGCATATCACTAAGCTTATGGAACTAGTTTTTATGCATGTAATTCTCACAACTCTATTCGTGCCATTATGGTCTTGTTCCCTGGTTTCTAGGCTGGTTATTATCGTGCGTATGTATAACTATATGTTTATATGTATATATATTTCGAAGCAGGTTAGATACGGTGGGTCGGTTTGCCTATGGGCCGGCTTTGCTTAGTTGGAGCATAAGGAGTTGGGCTTGGGATATGTTGGCATCATGACGTGTGGGTGCTGGGCCTCGTTCACCCCGGCTCACGTGAGTGCTTGGCTGCTATTCGCCTCGTCTTACTTATTGAGCATGATAACCTCTACACATTACGATACGCGAGTACTTGTACGTTGTTCACCTCAACTCACCTATCCTATGACGTGAGTGCAAGGCCACTGTTCGCATCGGCTCACTTATGCTACAGTTGGGACTTGTGTTAGAGATTTCGGGGATTTGAAATTCCTAGTGTTACGCTGTGGTATGGTGTGAGTTTGGAGGTCGCCATCATTCTCGTTCGATATGCATTACTTTGATATTTTAAATAAAGAATTATTTTGATGGTTGCATGCAGGTTTGACTCATATATTTTTATTGGGATTATTACTCTTATTTATGTTTCGTACTTTCCACCTTACATATTTGGTACGTATTTCGTACTGACCCCTTTCCTTCGAGGGCTACATTTCATGCTTGTAGGTACTGACACACAAGCTAGAGAGCCACCTTCTTAGGATCTCAGTCTACCATTGAAGTGTTCCCCTTGCCTCAAGAGTAGATTTTTAGTATATACATTTACACTTATTTTCTGTATTTTGCATTTACATATGTTCGATAGTATGATGGGGCTCTGTCCCATCCTATGATTCAGTTCATATGTGTAAAGGTCTGTGGATACATGTAGGTCTAGGATATTGCATGTGGTATGACTACATATGTATGATACACTTGGTGGGTGGTTCTACCGCAGCGGTGACCTTGTCGGCCCGCATATATATGTGTGTATAGATATTTGTTGTATGTTGGGGTTACTGTTTGCAGGTTTGGTTAGTCAGTAAAACAGAGAAAACTCTGCCAAAATTTCAATAAATTCTTAGCTATTATAGTTGGAGATCCGGTTTAGTATTTGTCTGGGTGCCTAATCAGCACTAATCACGGTCCCTGTGTTGGGTCGTGACATGATTGAGGTATAAACCCTGCGACATGGTTATCAAGGTACAAACCACCCGACATGGTTGGTAGATCATTGCACCCTACCACTCTTAGTGACCGAGGTACGAAACCCCCTACATGGTTATCAAGGTATAAAACCCCTGATATGGTTATCAAGGTACAAACCTCTCGACATGGTTACCTGGCGCGCCACCCCCGAGTAGAGCATGGTCACATTTCAACACTATATAGGATAAATCCACATATACACATTCATTGCATCATCATTTAGTCATGTAACTCATAAGACATACATTGGACCTTTAATTCCTCAAGAAATCATAATCCTGATATTTTATCAAATACTTGGTGGGTGTATAGTGCTAGCATAAAACCATGCAATTTAAGAGTGGGATCATGCTAGAAAATTCAGTTTAAAACCATCAATAGATACTTGGTAACACCCTCAAGCAATATACATCAACATCCTTCATCAAATCTCACAATGGATCTTGGTTTCATAGCTCAAAACATGCTAAAATAGTCACAATTTCATAAACCCCAACATAGTATAGTGAAATTCATAATAATTAAGATCCATGAGTAAATCAAATTTAAATTATACAATTCTAAGTAAAAGAGAGCTTCGGTATCATGGGTGAAAGGAAACCACAAAAGAAACCCACATAGCTTGGGAGAATTGCTTGATGAAGATTGGAGATGGAGACTTGAAGCTTGATTGTTAACCTTAGAATCCGGATGAGTTTGAGACTTGAATTTAGGAGATAAAATATTGTCTAAGTGTTTGGAAGTGTATTTGGGAATGTCTTGAATGATATGAGGGTGAAATAAGGCTAAGTAATGGAATTTTAAGCACGGGAACACTTATGCCCAAGAACCAAGGTGTTGGACCGAGATAGAAAACTAGGCAAAATTTTACACTATGGTGCGCCCTTGGCGCATCGTACCAGAGGTGTGGAAAGCACTCTGGAAATCAATTTTTGGGAAATTGAAATTATGATTTATTTAATCTAAAATTGACGTAGACCCATTTTCCACTAAATTTGACCCCTTAAACAAGAATCTGAAATTGAATTTTTGATATCGCACACGGATTTTAAGATATATGAAAATTATGATTCCGAGCTCTTACGAGGCACATTTTCGGGCACTTTTTGGGGTCGTTTCAGTATCTCCTCCTTGCCAACATTCATCCCCGAATATCAAAGAGACATATATAAGATAATTAATCATGAAGCAATTAGCCCCAACAAGAATGCAATAACATATTTAAAATATCATTTTTAAAATGTCATCATAAGTGTAAAATCACCATGAACTTTGTCAATGTAAACATGAATGCATGCAAATGACTTAGAGGCTAGAACATGAGAAATGAAATCACATAGAAGGCTTAGAATTTGTACCTTAGGCTTGAGTAGGATGAAAAAGATAGGGGTACCACTTTTGCATATCCGCTTCGACCTCCCAAGTGGCACTTTTGCTTTGTTCGTTCCTCCACAGGACCTTAATGAAAGCAACATGTTTGTTCCTCGACCTCTTCATTGCCAATACAAGATCTCTACTGGAACCTCTTCATATGACAAGTTATCTTCAACTACCCTCACAACATCAAGAGGCACAATGGAATTAGGATCACTCACACACTTTCTCAACATAGACACATGAAAGACCGGATGAACCAATTCCATTTCACTAGGAAAATCTAACTCGTAGGCCACCTAACCAATTCTCCTCATCATCCTGTATGGACCCACATATCTAGGGCTCAATTTTCCCATTTTACTAAAATGAACCACCCGCTTCATAGGTGACACCTTTAAATAGCCCCAATCACCAACCTTAAACTCAAGCTACCTCCTTCTCCAGTCAGCATAAGACTTTAGCGACTTTGGCTTTTCCTCAACCTTTCTCTAATCATCCTTAACTTCTCCATAGCATCCATAACCAGATCCGGACCCAACAAACCTATCTATCTAATATCAAAGCACCTAACCAAGGATCTACAACGTCTATCATAGATAGCCTCAAAAGGAGTAATTTTGATGCTTGTATAATAGCTATTATTATATGCAAACTCAATCAATAGAGATGATCATCTCAACTACCCTTAAGCTCAAATACACAAGACCTAATCATGCCCCCAAATGTTTAGCTAGTTCTTTCGGCTTGGCCATCTATTTGAACGTGAAAGGTCAGGCTAAGCTTTACCTTGGTTCCTATGACCCCTTTGGAAGGACCTCCAAAAGTGTGAAATAAATTGTGCACCATGATTCGATATGATGGGCAAAAGGACCCCATGCAATCTTACCAAGTCATAAATGTATAATATAGCATAATCTTTAGTCCTATAGGAAGTCTTACCTTGTAGAAAGTGAGTCGATTTTATCATCCTATCAACCACAACCCAAATGGAATCAAAACTCTTCCTAGTCTTGGGAAACCCAATCATAAAATCCATATTAATCTCTTCCCAATTACAAGTAGGAATCTCTATATCTTGGGTTAGTCCACCCAGCCTTTGATGTTTGGCTTTGACTTGTTGACAACTATGGCAATCAGATACAAATTTAGCAATGTCCCTTTTCATGCCTTCCCACCAATACACCTCTCTCAAATCTCTATACATCTTAATAGACCCCGGGTGAATAGAGTAAGAAGAACCATGAACCTCATCAAGAATCTTTGCCTTGAAGCCATCAACATAAGGCACTCATAACCTACCTTGGTACCTAAGGGAACTATCTCCCCATGGGCAGAAAACCAGTACCTTACCATTTTTTACCAATGCCTTTAATTCTAGCAATGAGGGATTAAGATCTTTCTTAGCTTTTACCTCCTCAACCAATGAAGATTTAGAACCATCATCAACAACAACATCGTCACCAATCTCTTCCAACCTAACTCCCAATCTAGCCAACCGATGGACCTCCCTAGCCACCCTTATGCCACCATCAACAATATGAGCAAGGCTACCCATAGACACCCTACTCAAAGCATCCGTCACAATATTAGCCTTATCGGGATGATAATGCACACTCATATTAGAGTCCTTAAGAAGTTCTAACCACCTCTTTTGCCTCAAGTTGAGGTGATTTTGAGTGAAGACATATTGGATGCTCTTATGATTGGTGAACAAATCAACATGCACCCTATATAAATAGTGACGCCAAATCTTCAATTCAAATACAATGGCAGCTAACTCAATATCATGGTTAAGATACTTCTTTTCATGTACTTTGAGTTGTCTAGAAGCATAGTTTGTGACCTTATCATTTTGCATCAACACTCAACACAAACCAACTTGGAAATCATCACAATACACAATAATTCCCTCTATCCCTTCTGGTAGTGACAATATATAAGTGAACACAAGCTTATCTTTCAATGTTTGAAAAGTCTTTTCACACTCATCGGACAACACAAATTTGGCTTTCTTTTGAGTCAATTATGTCATAGAAGAGGCAATAGAAAAGAATCTATTCACAAACCTCTGATAGTAACCTGCTAAGCACAAGAAGCTCCTAAGATCTGACCGGGTCAATGGTCTAAGCCAATTTCTATTCTCATCCATCATCTTAGGGTCCACCTTAATTCCATCCCCCGACCCCACATGACCTATGAAGGCGACCTCCAAAATTCATATTTCTCATACTTAGCATATAACTTCTCTTCCCTCAATCTTTGCAACACAACCCTCAAATGATCCCTATGCTCCTCTTCACCATGAGAATAGATCAAAGCATCATCAATTAATACCACAATAAATGGATCAAGGTAGTGTTTAAAGACCATATTCATTAGATCTATAAAGATGGTTGGTGCATTGGTCAACCCAAAAGACATAACCACAAATATTAGCATTGCCCATACCTTATTTGGAAAGCCGTCTTAGGAATATCACACTCCCTCACCTTCACTTGATGGTGCCCAGACCAAAGATCAATCTTACAGAAGTAGGTAGCTCCTTGTAATTGATCAAACAAATCATCAATCCTTGGAAGTGGATGCCTATTCATGATGGTGACCCTATTAAGTTACTGGTAGTCAATACACATTTTACGAGACCCATCTTTCTTCTTCACAAACAACACTGGTGCACCCCAAGGTAATTGGCTAGGTCTAATGAAATCCTTCTCCAACAAGTCCCTTAGCTGCTCTTTAACTCCGTCAGGGTCGTATAATAAAGGGAAATAGAAATAGTTTGAGTATCGAGTAGAAGGTCTATACCAAAATCTATTTCTTTTTCGAAATGAATACCGGGGAGGTCATTTGGAAATACATCAAGAAACTTATTTACAACTGGAACCGACTCTATGGGAAGGACTTTGGACCCTACATCCCTAACCTTCACAAGATGATAAAGACACCCCTTAGAGATCAACTTATGGGCTTAATGCAAGAGATGAATCTTCCCTTGACCACCACATCTTGACTCTCCCACTCAATAGATACTTGGTAACACCCTCAAGCAATATACATCAAAACCCTTCATCAAATCTCACATTAGATCTTGGTTTCATAGCTCAATCCATGGTAAAATAGTCACAATTTCATAAACCCTAACATAATGTATAGTGAAATTCATAATAATTAAGATCCATGAGTAAATCAAGTTTAAATCATGCAATTCTAAGTAAAAGAGAGCTTGGGTATCATGGGTGAAAGGAATCCATGAAAGAAACCCGTATACCTTAGCTTGGGAGAATAGCTTGGTGAAGATTGGAAATGGAGACTTGAAACTTGATTATTAACCTTAGAATCCGGATAAGTTTGAGACTTGAATTTAGGAGATGAAATATTGTCTAAGTGTTTAGGAGTGTATTTGGGAATGTCTTGAATGATATGAGGGTAAAATAAGGCTAAGTACAGGAATTTTCACGCATGAGAATACTAAGGCGCAAGAGCCAAGGCCTTGGACCGAGATAGAAAACTAGGCAAATGGCACACCCTTGGCGCGTTGAGCCAGGGGCACGGAAAGCTCTCTGGAAATTGATTTTTGGGAAATTGAAATTATGATTCGTTTGCTCTAAAATCGGGGTTAGATCTATTTCCCACTCAATTTGATCCCCTGAATAAGAATATGAATTCAAATTTTTGATATCGTGAATGAATTTTGAGATATATGAAAATTATGATTTCGGGTACTTTCGAGGCACATTTTCGGGCACTTTTTGCTTCAATAAAATTATTTAGCTGACGATAGATTTTTGCGATAAATAAAAGTGATTGTAGCAATAGTAATCCTTTAGCTACAATAAATTATTTGAAACAAAATATTGTAGCTAAATAAATACCTTTACTTCAAGTCATAGAAAATTGTGACAACAACTAAATGAAATAGGCATAGATTTTTTTCTATAATTAAACTTCATAGCTTATTAATAATATTTGCCACCAATTTAAACTTATCATAGCAATAACAATCTTTTAGCCACAAAAACTTATTTGAAGAAAAAATTGTAGCTAATTTTATTTAAAGTTATAAAAATTAATGACAATAGTTAAATGAAATAACCACATGTATTTTTCTAGAATAAAATTTCATGACAAATTATTAATTGTTATCATTTTATCATAGTAATGATAACCTTGTAGCCACGATAAATTATGTTTTTTAAAAATTATAGCTGAATAAATATCTTTCTTAAATTATAAAAGTTGTGTCATATTAAAGATATAATCATAAAGTTTTACTACAGTAAATTTATAGTTAATTTATGAAGCTTTGTTACGATCTTGTTGAAGCTAGTTGGGGTAATAGTTAATCACCTTTTATCCATAAAATATAATTTAAAATAAAATATTATAACTAAATAAAATATTTTTTTATTATCAAAATGTTGGGCAATAATTAACTTAATAATCATAATTATTTTCACGGTAATTTATTATAAACATGAGAGAAGAAGAATATCGCAACACAAAGAGGAAAGAAAATAAGTTTTGCAGCAAACAGTGGATGTTGATAATTTATTTTTAAAAAATTTCATTAAAAGCTATTATTAATTATTTTAAAATTATTTTTTATGAGCAGAACGTTAATTAATATGGATATCTTATAAAATGCTCATGTCAATCAATATACGTAAATATTCCAAAGTAGCCAAGTAAAAGTGAACAAGGGAGTAATACATATAATTTTTTTGTTCAAATTCCATAATTAGCAAATTAATTAAATAATTATCAATTGATGAAAATTGATAACAATAATATAATTTATTATAAATTTAACTGATATTTGACTAAATAATACCTATAGCTATTTATTGTGATCAAATAATTTAATCATAAATTTATTATTGTGATAAAAAATTTAGCTCATAAATAATTTTTACCAAGATATGAAATTTTTTTGTATATGAACTTTTTTGTGACAATACTGGTTTTGTAGAATTAGAGGTGTTAATCGTTCAATTGATTTGATTCAATACTACATGTCTACTTGTGAAATTTAAATACAATTTCAATAAATTGGTGATTATCTGTAATTAATTTATTTAACTGACTATATCTAGCTTAAATATAACTTCAATAAATCTTGCTAAAGTTTCATTATGTTCAATGTTTTCAATATTATTTGCATCATAATAATATCTTTATCGATCTAATGTGATTGGAGGTATCAGTTGTTTGAGTCAATTCAATTTAATTCGAACATATTGTATCAAAGCAATATATGTTAATGTACTACTAGTTTCTCCTTGTTCACTTCGGTTCAATTTTATACATAGATATACATGTAAATTTCAAATATAATTTGAATAAAATGCTACATTTATACATTATACATCTCATTTGTTTATATTTTCAATATGAGTTTTTTCGTATAGTATTTTTTTCTCAAACCTGTTTTATATTATTTGTCGTGAGCTAAGAGTTTTTAGAAAATATTCTCTCAATAAACCACGATTGTATTATATAGTTATATAAACATCTAATTATACACACACACACACACACACTCTTTTAGCAAATATTCTCTTGAAAATTTTGATTTATACAACTATTAAACATCTAATTTTTTTTATCTATATATATACACACCCAAATTTTACGTAATGCGATTTCACTTGATATATTGTTTGTCACACCCCACCCTGGGGTCGTGACCAGTGCCCGATAGAGGGGCACGTGAACACATACTAAACCCAATTCCTTTA
>JAOTQJ010146029.1:0-80856 GCA_025642045.1 Solanum sejunctum | reverse complement strand
GGGATATTTATTCTTAATTGTCACCTTATTCAATTGTCGATAATCAATACACATTCTCAAGGTGCCATCCTTTTTGAGTACAAATAACACTGGTGCACCCCAGGGGAACATACTAGGCCTTATAAAACCCTTATCCAGTAAATCTTTTAATTGCTCTTTCAATTTACACTATTTTGCTAGGGTCATTCTATATGGAGGGATAGAAATAGGTTATATGCCTTGAAGTAAGTCAATACCAAAATCTTTTTCTCGTTCAGGAGGTAAACCTAGGAGTTCTTCAGGGAACACATCAATAAATTCATTCACTACTGGAACTGACTGAAGAGTTGGTAATTCTGTCTCCATATCTCTTACTCTAAATAAATGACATATATACCCCTTGGAGATCATCTTTCTAGCCTTAAAGTAAGAGATAAACTTCCCCTTTGGTGCCGTAACATTGACTTTCCATTCAACAACTTCCTCATTTGAAAAGTGGAAGTAACTTTCTTAGTTTGGCAATCCACAGTGGCATAGCAACAAGCTAACCAATCCATACCCATAATAACATCAAGTTCCACTATTTGTAACTCAATAAGGTCAGCCAATGTGTCACAGTCACAAACAGTTACTACACAGTCATAATAAACCCTTCTAGCCATAATAGATTCACCAGTTGGTGTAGACACTTCAAATAGTTTGTTCAATAATTTCGGTGTACTCTTAAGCTTCCCAGCAACTAGTTGAGTGATGTATGATAGTGTAGAACTAGGGTCAATTAATGCATATACCTTATGTGAAAAGATGGACAATGTACCTGTATCCACATCAGGTGAAGCTTCTAAATTCTATCAATTCCCCAGTGTATACGTGCGATTCTGGACCCTGCTAGAGGTAGCTGTCCCTCTAACACCTCTACCACAACCCATAGGTGCTTGCTGACCCCTACTACTAGAGGAACTGATGATGATGATGCAATAGCTGACTCAACAGATTGTGCCATACTACCTGTACATCTCCTTGGGCAATCCCTTATCATGTGCCCTGACACACCACACAAATAGCAAACATCTGTCCTAACATGACTTATACCTTGGTGACTCCTTCCACACAGTTTACAATGTTGCCAAGGTGTCATTTACTATCCTGCTGAATATCTTGTCGTTCGTGTACCCTGTCCCTCACCTCGTTGACCAAACTAATTACTTGTAGGCCCTTGAAGTTGTGGTGGAGCACTGACTACAAAGTAGGAGGATGATGGCCTAGGCGGTCTATTTGCAAACCGAGGCCTGAGATCATTTTGAGGTGGTGCAAACTGCCTTGTAGACCTAGCTTTTTTGGCCTACCCCATCTCCAACTCTTGTATCCTTCTCCTCTACCTATGATCCTCTAATTTTTGTGCAAAAGCTTACAATCTTGCTATGTCCATATCTTTGTTCAAGGAACAAATGGTGCAGTCTCTCACCAGATATGTATTTAACCTATCTACATATCAGTGAATGTTGTCTACCATTGTTGCAACTACATTAGGAGCATACCTTGCTAGGGAATTAAATTAGAGACTATACTCTCACACACTCATATTCCCCTAATAGAGGTTCAGAAATTGATCTGCACGTGTCTGTCGGACCTCTAGTGGCAAATAATTTTCAAGAAATGCCTCTCTGAATTCTTTCCAGGTAGTTGGAGGTGCATCTATATCCTTAGATTGTTTCCAAGCTTCATACCACAGTATGGCTACACACTTCAACCTATATGTCGCTAACTCGACAACTTCTGTACCACTCATGTGTAACATCTAAAGGATGCTAAATTTGATCAATAAAGTCCTGGTGGTCTTCATTAGGATTTGACCCAGTGAAGGTTAGAGGGTCCAAATTAAAAAAATCACGTATATTGGTACCAGCTGCCCTATTTGTACCACTTGTATCCAAAATTGGACCTTCCTGCCTTTGACCATGACCAGCAACTATATGGGTCAATAGTTGGACTGCATTTCTAAGATCCTGCACGGTAGCATCAATAGGTGGCTCTGAGGGATTTTCACTACTCTTTGGTTCATTAGGAACTGGAGGAGTCAGAGATGTCTATGACAAAGACTCCTCTCGAATCTTATTTTGTTGTCTCCCCTGGTTGGTTATGCCAACCACCACTTATATTCCCTTCCCTTTACCCTTATTCTGCCTTATTTCTGGCATGCTTGCTGTACAAAACAATTTAGAATTATAGATAGGGCACCTATTACACTTTACTTTATGGCACGATCTAAAGAATAGAAAGAAAGTAACAACTCCTAAATGTCACATAGCCGTTTGATTATAAATATGGTGCACGAAACATTGATAAATAAGATTTTACATAGACACGACTTGTAGACTCCCTAGGATGACCTGCTCTGATACCACTTCTGTCATGCCCCAAAGTCCCGTTAGGGCGTACTGGCACCCATCGCCGATAAGGCTCGGGATAACCAACCTGTAACTATACACTTTCTATACATACTATAAGGGGTTTATGTGTTTGACATGCCTTTAGGAAGATAAATAGTGACAATTAGCCAAAAGGAAATGCATATGACTAGGCCATTGGGGCCACGGTATTTAAAGTATGAGACATGACCAAACTTTACTTTACATAGTCTACAAAGCCTACAAATAAAGAAAAAAATATCTGATAAGATTCAGGACAGACCCTGCCTCAACAAACTGTGCAACCAAAATACGTAAGCTCTAGACATACAAAGCTCCGAAGCAACCTAGAACTTGATAACAGTAGCTGGATATCCTGTACTTCTACTGGAGAGATCTACTAGCACCTGTACCTGCAACATGAAATGGAGGTCCCCCATAAGGGACATTAGTACGAGATAATGTATTGAGTATGTAAGGCAGGACACACTGTATATAAAGTAGTAACTCAAGTGAAACTATGCATTTGTGGCAGAATATGGACCACCCTTAGTTATACATACTGTGGAATCTTGTACTTTATGTCCTTTATATTACTTTACCTTTACTGTATAATCTGTGCAAAGCTATCAAACAAATGACCAACTAATCAGTGGTGAAACTATATTGGGTTCATCCCTGACTAGGTTATACTTAACCCCTTGGGCTACCCCACCCCCCTTGATAGGATCGTCCTTGGCTAGGTTATACTAAAACCCCTTGGGCTACCACCTATCAGAAATTGTATAATTTATCTTTCAATTACCGTTGAGATAATTCTTTTGGTGTCCATATTATTTAAGCTATAGGACTATATATGTAGCATGTGACATGTGGATAATCACAAAAGATAACATGACAATGAAAAGAGTACGTTACGTAAATAATAAAATGGATATGAAATGAAACTACTTGTGAACTTTATTTAGTAACAAGAACTAATATAACTTGGTATCCAAGCATGTATGTAGTTTTAAAGGTGACTATGTATGGAATCATATAAACATGTACAAGAGTGGAGACATGGTTAATACTTGAGTCGGAGTTGGTGAATGCCTTTATGTACCAAGGAGAGAGCTATGTTTCATGCCAAGTGATACAAAATCAAATAATGTGACATACCTCATTGTATGACCTAATTTACAGCCTATTTTAAGTCCATAACATCCTTACAACAGCCCACAAAGCACAACACATCACAATTCCACACAATCTAAAAACAGACAACATAACGTTGCCTTCCTTCCCTACATTTTGATGTTGACAAATCCAAACCTATTCCAACTCTAATCAAACTATTATAGCAATATTTACACATATAAACAGACCTCAAACAGTCCTATAACAGAACTTAATAAGTCATAAAGGACATGATCTAATAGTTTTACACACAACAGCCTGCAAGTTCCAATTAACATGACGCTTAAAATAACTCGATAAAAAATGCTTGTTAAATGAAACCAAAACCAGGGACGCAACTTTAGGTTGATGTTTATAACTCAAACCATGTTAATAACACCAAGTTTGCTTCTTAATATAACTTAAAAACCATAGAGAAATCACCAAAATAAAAGGAGAAGATGCAGCAACTTTCTGCACAGAATTTGCCCAACAAATTTCAGCAGGTGTAACTAGCATACCTTTCTTACTTTTTATGATGAAACTATACTAAATACAAAACTATAGTTACTTACCTTTGTCTTCAAGGTTTATAGGCTCCTTAGGAAACCTAAAAGAGTCGTTTGGCTGCTTCACAAAGTTGAGAAAATTTGAGAGGAAATGTAGAGAGCAAATCTGATTTTTGTGAGGTCAAGTTGAGAAATGACCTTTGGGAGCTGCTTTGGAGCCCTTTATAAAGATCTATTATGCCTAAATTCTTCTATATTTTGACCAATATATACCACACATTATCAAGTTGATTACCCACCAGCTTGGCCCTTAAACTTGGGCCTTTTTGGAGCACCAACTTGATGGACTTGGGCTACCTACTTTCCAACTTTCACTTACTCAGTTTTGGGCCCAATTTGCTAAGTGTATTGTGAGGTTTTTGGACCCTTTTTGTTAAACTTCTTCAGTTGAAAATGTAGCCCATTTATGATACTAAAACGTGGGCCAAAGTTGCATCCTTAACACGTACTTTATTCATAATCTAACTTGGATAATTTTGACATTGAGCCTCGTCTCCGTTTAGTTAGCGATTTAAGCTAAGCAAGCAGGTGACTCACCTTCTAGCTTCTAAGTCCTACAAGCACCTCAATTCTCTTAATTTATTTTAATGCCATAATTTCCTCAATTCAACACAAAACATATATTCACTCGACCCCCTTAAGCGTTAAACACATATGTAGCCCATTAATGCGAGATTTAAGCAATTTTTGAAAATTAGCGTCAATTCATCCAAACCATGTCATGTTTCATTTGAATTGTACTAATACTGTAAGATGTAGTGTGTTACACCTACTTCCAACCACTTGATGATTTTCTTACACATGACATCTTGGACATAGGGTTGAGACACCTTTGGTGCTCAATACTGGACTTGTAATCATTGACTATTTGAATATTTTGAGTACGTACCCCCAAAGGGATACCAATGATATCTGCAATCATCTACCCAAAAGCCTTCTTGAGTTTCTTCGGCATTGCTACAAGAGCATTCACCTATTCATCATTCAGGTTCTCCAAAAATATTACTGGCAAGCTATTGTCAATGCCCAAAAATGCACATCTTAGATGGAATAAAAGAGCCTTAAACTCTAGGACCGTTGGCTCCTTTATGGATGGTTTGGTAGGTAGTGACTCTTGATTATAGGAATCCTACTCCAACTTGATTTGATGCCTAGGGGAGAATGATACCCCTAACACCTTCACTATCTCCTTATATTATAGGATATCATCAGGCTCGAAATTCATCAATAAAGCTTCCAGAGGGTAGATGCCTAGTCTCTCCTCAAGTGGTATCTCTGGCTCTGCATCATCAACACTCTCAATTATAGTGACTACCCTTAGATCATTCTTTTTATTTGCATGTTAGCAGGCGTTCAACATGACCTCATCGTTCCCAATCTGAACTTGATTTTGTCCCTCTCTATGTCTACTAAGGTGAGTCCAGTGGCTAAGAAGCTCCCTCCCCAAAAAAAAGGTATAAACTTCAAAGTCAACCTCACAGTTTAATATCATAAAGTTTACAGGGAATATATATTTATCCACTTTGAAAAACACATCTTAAAGTATCTCTACAAGCTTCTTCACCTTGTGGTCAGCTATCAATAATCGCATGCTTGTTAGAGTAGGGGATCCTAATCCTAGATTCTTGAAGACTGTGAGGTGCATTGATTTATGCTAGAACCGAGACTACGCAATGCCTTTGCGAACTCTATATCTCCAATAGTGTAGGGTATTATAAAAGTACCAGGGTCTTCTCGCTTTTGTACCAAGGACCTTGTGTCAATTGCTCTACAATATTGTAGCTCTAGGGAGAGTTGTTGAGACACAGTGCACTTTTTGGTAACTAAGCCCTTCATAAACTTTGCATACATGGATTTTATCCAATGCCTTAATGAACAAACATTGATGGAGAGTTATTTCAGCATTGAGAGAAAGTGCTTGAACTTACCCTCCTTCTTTTTTTAATTGATTATTTGAGAGAAGGAAGGAGGAGACCTAGGGATGGGATTCATCTTTTGTGGTACCTCCACAACATCACTCACACCATCCTTGTCATGATCATCTTCAGTACCAGCGTCTTTGACCTCAACTGTCTCCTCTTGAATATCATCATCATCTACTAGCATAGGAGGATCAACTGTGCTCTTACCATCGTAAGTAGTAAGTGCCATGCACTGTTCTTCATTCTTTGGGTTCTGAATTATGTTGCTAGGCAGTGTACCTCTTTGATATTGGTTGACTTGAGTAGACACTTGGCCAAATTATTGCTTAAGCTATTTGATAACAACAGAATGAGGATCTATTTTTTGATCTATGCTTGATATGTCAGACTTCATCCTTCTTAAGGTTACGTCTCAGCTTTCTTCAATAGGTGGTCAAACATCTTTTCAACTCTGGAATTGCTAGTTCTAGTGTGATGACTATATGGTGGCACATAAGGACCATTTCTATAGCTATCTCCGCTGCCCCAATCTGTGTCTCTATCTTTTCCCTTGTTCCTATCACAATAACCTCCATGGATATCTCTGTAAGCTCCATCTCTATTATAGTTTCGACCTTGGTTTCCTTGACCTTAGTGCCAATAGTCCTTATTGGACCCGTGAGTGTTGGTCCAGAAACCTCCCGTTTGATCTCTTTATTTACTTTAGCTTTCTTCAAACCAATACTTACAAAGCATGAACTTTTAGTAGATGACCTGTCTCTTTACCCCAATGCATGATTTGTCTTGACCATCTTTTCCATTTTCTCATTAATCTTTGCAAATGATTGATCTAAAAATATGCCCCATGATGGTATCAACACAAGCTTGACTATTCTCGCCTAGGGAACAGTACAAGATGTCCGCCAAGGCATTATCAACTATTTTGTGGTCAAGGACACTCCTCAAGCACTTAGTGAATCCCTCTTATGTAGTATTGATCGAGTACAATAGGGAGTTGCGCAATGTTGTTGATTTGTTCTTTCAATTTGAACTTCTTTGATATTAGGATGTACCTTTTCAAAAAAGCATTCTGCAACTCATCCTAACTGGTGGTTGAACTTTACGGGAGGTCGGATAGCTATAGCGCTGCATTGCATATCATAGATAATTTTAAAACATGAAGTCCCACAGTATCCATAGATAGATTCTATGTTCCCATCTCACTCTTATAGACAAATAAAACGTTATGTAGATGACTATGCAGATTCTCTGATGGTAGGCCCGTGAACAATCCATGATTTTGCATTATCTGAAGTAACCCACTCGAGACCATGAACTTTGTGTCAGGCGGTAGTAGTGGTAACACAATAGCTCTATAACCTACATAGCTATAGGCTTCAACAGATATTGGTTCCATGGATATGCTTCATCATTGAAGTCCTGTGGCTACAGAGCAATATCCTCAAGAGGAGGTAGGTTGTAATTATTCGCATTCTCATTCACATTCCGATTTAGCGCTGCATTTTCTTTGTTGTTTGCATTAATGTGGGCCATTCTTCTTAGTCTTCTTTAGATCTCGGGGTCAAACGGAGTCGAGGAAATTTCTCTCAATTTCGCGTATTGGGCATACACAACATCTCTTCCCTGAAATAAAATTAAAAAACAAAAATGTAAAATAAGGGAAACAAGGATTAACACTCAAACTACTTGAATTAGATAAGGCTAACCATATTTCCTAGCAATAGTGCCAAAATCATGATGTCCCCCAAGCTACACATCCTTTATGAGGATAAAGTAGTCCTTGTCAAGATACTAACCAAGGTTAAGGGCGAATCTGATGATGTTCACCCTCCAATAATAAAGCAGTCCCAGTCAGCAATAAACCTAACATAGGTCAGGGTCGAATCCACAAGAAATATGGGGCTTGACAATATAGATTCACTATCAATCATTTCAAGCTTCGATTACTAAAATCTCTAAATGGAGGGGGGGTTGTGATTTAAGATAAAATATATAAATAAAAATAAAAATAAACACTATGCTAATTATACGGGAAGACACTAAAATTTAGGGATAATTTGGGAATTATGTTGCCTATGATTCATTGACTCAATTACCCTAGATAATATAACTCTAATTGGCAATTAGCATGTAGGATGGTAACTTAGGTTCTTTCAGCCCTCTTGTAAAAATGAAGCATTTTCACCATGGCGCTTGTTAAGCAACCATGGTATACCAACTAACCATTACCCATTATCCCCGCTAACCTCCCCTTGGTCAGGTTTGGTTGATTAGATGAGAACACATCAATCAAATCCTTTCATCTATTTCCTTTTTCCTATTTGCCTCTACCTTGGTCGGGATCATGATAGCAGGTGGGGTTTGGTGTTACCCACAACCAAACATCAATCAAAATGAGGGGAAATAAACTATACATGTAAAACCCCAATCAAAGAAATGTACAAAATCTAGGTTATTTCAAGTCAACTACTCATGGTTCCCATAACCCCAAGTTATGGATGCTTAGATACTCATGGCTAAGGCAATATCAACAACAATGAAAGTAGAAGAGATAGTTGAGAGCTTACCCAAAACATAGAAGAACAATAACACCATATGTTGCAAACTACAAGACCATCATCGAATTTCACCATAGATTCATCCTCTAATCTTGAAATGTGGTTGGCTACCTTTTTTCTGAGCCCTTTGTGTCAATCATGTCAAAGTTGAATTCTTGCAAGAGGAGTACCCATCTGATCAGTCACGATTTTGCTGCCTTTTTAGCTATCAGATATTTGAGTGCTACATGGTCTATGTGCACTATCACCTTGGCTCCGAACAAGTAGGACTGAAAATTTTCAAAGGCAAAAACTAGTGCTAGCAATTTTTGTTCCGTGAATGTATAATTCTTCTGAGCTACATTAAGTTCTTTGCTAGCATAGTATATAAGATGTAGAATCATCTCCCTACACTACCCTAACACCACATCTAAAGTAACTCCTCTTGCGTCACATATTATTTTAAAGGTTTTTGATGAATGTGGAGCCACAATGATAGGAGCTGAAGTCAACTTTCTCTTCAATTCTTCAAAGGCTTGCATGCATGCATCATCAAACAAAAATTTGGCATCTTTCTCCAACAGTTTGCACAAGGGTTGTGAAAGCTTAGAAAAATCCTTTTTAAAGCTATAGTAGAACCCTGCATGTCCCAAGAAACTCTTGATACCTTTCATAGAGATTGGTGGGGGTAGCTTCTCAATAGCCTCAATCTTTGCTTTATCAACCTCAATGCCCTTGCCTAGAATTCTATGACCAAGCACAATGCCTTCCTTGACCATCAAGTGACACTTCTCCCAATTCAACACAAGGTGACTCTCAAACCATATTTGCAACATGTTATGCAAATATAGCAAGAACTCCTTGATTGATTGGGGACCACACTAAAATCATCCATGAACACCTCAATAGTGTTTTCAACCATGTTTGAGGAAATAGATATCATGTATCTTTGGAGTGCTACTGGAGTATTTGATAGCCCAAATAACATTCTCTTAAATGTAAATGTACCATACAGGTAGGTAAAATTGTCTTCTCTTGATCTTTAGGTGCAATAACAATTTAATTATACCCAGAATATCCATCAAGGAAATATACAAACCTTTCTCTGTAAGCCTGTCAAGCATTTGATACATGAATGGCATAGGGATATGATCTTTCTCTGTGGAAGCAATCAGCTTTCTGTAATCTATGCACACTCTCCACCCAGTGATTGGTCGTATGGGAATCAACTCATTTTTCTCATTAGGCACCACTGTGATATCCCCATTTCTTGGAACACACTACACTGGACTAACCCATTTACTGTCAGTGATTGGGTAGATTACTCCCGCATCCAACCAATTGATAATTTCTCTCTGAACAACCTCTTGCATTGGAGGGTTCAACCATGTTTGATGTTCGATACTTGGGTTACAGTCTTTGACTAGTTGAATCTAATGAGTACATATCCTTGGAGGTATGCCAATGATGTCTTCACTTGTCCACCCAATAGCTCTTTTGAATAGTTTGAGAACTGAGGCAAGGGCTTCTACTTGTCCTTCACTTAAGTCAGCTACAATTTTGACTAGTAGTGTATTTCTTTCTCCCAAGTATACATATTTCAGATCCATTGATAATGCCTTCAACTCTAACTCAGGTGGGATTTCTACGGATGCCTTCGTAGGTGGAGTCTCCCTGTTACTCAACTCTAACTCTAACTTGGTCTGTCATTTAGGAGCAAATGACATTCTAAAAGCATTGACTATCTCTTCATAATTAGGGATGCTTTCACTATCAAAATTCATCAACATATCCACCAAAGGTTAAAACCCTAGTCTTAACTCAAGCGGGATCTCCACTTTATTGTCATCACCCATTTCAATCATTAAGATGACCTGAAACTCACAATTCTTTCTATCTTATTCATAAATCTAAAATACAGCTGGCTCTTCACCAAATCTAAAATTAAGAAGCCCCTTCCTTAGTCAACCAACATACAACCTATGGCTAAGAAAAGCCTTCCCAAAATGATAGGAACTACAAAATCAAACTCATAGTCAAGTATGACAAAATCAGTAGGAAATATAAATTTATCTACCTTTATCAGCATGTCATACAGAATCCCCATAGGCTTCTTGACTATTCTGTCTACTAATAACAACCGCATATTTGTAAGGACAGGGGTATACAAGCCAAGCCTTTTGAAGATGACAAGGGGCATCAAGATAATACTGGCTCCTATCTCACATAATGTTTTAGGCAAATAGAAGTTCTCCAATAGTTAATGGTATGGTGAAGGCACCTATGTCTTTATATTTCTGCACCAACGACTTTATGGTGATGAAAGTGCAGTGTTCAAAATTTTGGGAGAGGTATTGACTAATTGTTTACTTCTTTTTGACTAGATTTTTCATCCATCTTGCATACCAAGCACTTAAGCGCTTCAATCAAAGGAATGTCCACTGATAATTCTTAAGCATTACTAAAAATTGCTCAAACTTACCTTTCTCTTTTCTCTTCCCAAATCTTTAAGGAAAAATTGGGGAGAAGTCTTGAAAGATTTTATATTTCTTTGGTTGCTCCCTTGTGCTATGCATTTTGGTTTCTTCGTTAACTCTTCTCACATCTTTCATTCATAACTTCCAGCATAGGTAGATCAATGGTGCTTTTACTACTCCTAGTAATAACCACCATGCAATGACCATTGTTCTTTGGAATTTAAACCATATTGCTTGGTGAGGTGCCATTTTTGCATTGGTTCAGTTATGAAAAAACGTTCCCTAATTTTTGGTTGATGCTTGAGTTGTTTGATTTCATTCCTTTCAAGGTATCATCTTGTTAGTCGGCCATTTTCAACAACTTTTCAAACATCTCTTCAATCCTTGAAGTATTTGGCATAACATCACGGTTGTGGGATGACATGTAAGGACCATTTCTATAGCCATCTCTTTTATCATATTCGTCATCTGGTTCTCTCTCTCTTTCATAGTAGCCACCACAATTGTCTATGTAAGAACTATCACTGTTGTAGCTCCAACCTTTATTCCTGAAACCTTATTTCCGATAATCCAAATTGGACCCTTAGAGGTTATCCAAAAACCAGTCGCTTGGTTACTCACGAAGTAAGCATCTTCATCAAGAATGGATCTTCATACATTGGAGCCTTAGGAGTTTGGTGAGCTACTACTTGAACACTTGCTTGGTTTTGCTTTAAGACTAAGTCCATACTCATGCGAAGTTGAGCAAGTTATTCCATGATCTCTTTGTTGACCTTTGCTTGCTCATTGTTGGTGTTGACTGCACAAGAAGTCTTTATTGCACAACTCTTTCTCTAACCCCATGCTCTCTTTGTTTTAGCAACTTGCTCCATCCTTTCGGCTATCAATGTAAACAGTTGGTCAAAAAGCATGCCTCCCATGATCATGCCGCCACAAGCTTGACTATTCTCGTCAAGCACAAGATAGAAAATTTCAATGAAGGTATCATCAACAATCTTATGATCAGGGACCATCCTCAAGCATTTGGTGAATCTTTCCTATGTGGTGCTAATAGAGTCACTGGCCAATTGCTAAAAAGTATTTATTTGGAGTTTGAGCTTAAGCTTCTTCAATGTTGGAAGATATCTCTGCCTAGCTTGTTATTCCTCCACGAAGGAAGTTTAGATGGCCACATAGCTGCATTACCAGTTAGTGATAATGGGAATACTCGCAAACCAACTACAACAAGAGAAAGATATTGTGTCCCTATGACACTCTTGTAGACGAAGATAACATTAAGGAGATGATAATGAGGATCCTCTAAGGTTACCCTATGAACAAACCATAGTTTTGGAGCATCTAAACTAATCAACATGACATCGAGAACTTAGCATCACTAGTAATAGAGGCAACACTATAGAATCTATAACGTCTATGGCCATCGGGTTCAAATAATATTGATTCCATCTGTAAGCATTTTCATTAAAATCCCTAAGTTGTGGCCTGTTGTTCCTTGGTGATGGATTCTCCTCTCTTTGCACATCCTCATCATTCATATTAATTCCTTCCTCAACCGCGATATCCTCATTCACTTGGGCCATTCTCCTAACGAGTTGATGGATCTCCAAATTAAGTGGAGCTAAAGAATTGCCTTGGCTTCTTGTGTCGGGCATACAACCTAGTACAACTTGTAAATAAAACCAAACAAAAAAGACAAAAATAAAAGTAAAATACAAGAGAGTCTAGAAATTAATACTTGAACTAACTAATAGTGATATTAAGTCAAGAACCTAGTTGTATGCCTCGACACGGTGCCATAATTTTTTATGATGTTCATGCTCCCATAACAAAGTGGTCATAGTCAACAATATACCCAACCATAGGTTAGGGTCAAATCCAAAGGGAATACGGGGCTTGACCATATAAATTCACTATAAATCATTTCAAGCACTGATTACTAAATATTCTAAATAGGGGTAGGGGGTTGTGATTTAAGAACAAAAACAAAAATAAAAATAAACACTATGCTAAATATGCTAGAAGACACTCAAATTTAGGAATAACAGGAATTATGTTCCTCATGATTCGTTAACTCAATTACCCTAGACAATATACTTCTAATTTGAAATTCATATGAAGGACGGTACCTTAGATTCTTCAATCCTTCTTGTGAATGTGAAGGTTGAATTTTATGGTGGCGCTTGATCAGCAACCACAGTATGTCAACTAACCATTACCCATTATCCTATTCAAACTCCCGTTTGGTCAGGTTTGGTTGATTAGATAAGAAAACATCAATCGAATCCTATCATTTACTTTTCTTTTCCTATTCATCACTATATTGGTAGGTATTGTGATAGTCAGTGGTGTTTAGTGTTGGCGACTACCAAACATCAATCAAAATGAAGGAAAATAAATAATATATGCAAAACCCCAATCAAAGAAGTGTACAAATTATAGGTTATTTCAACTCAACTAATCATGGTTCCCTAACCCCAAGTTGTGGGTGGGTAGCTACTTATGGATAAGGCAAAATCAACGACAATGAAAGTAGAAGACATAATTGATTGTTTACCCAAAACAATGAAGAACAATAACACTATAAGTTGGAAACCACAAGCTTAGATGAATGGATAATTAATACAATGTGAGGTTTGTAATCCCCAAATGTGGATCTTCTAATTAAAAATGAGAATCTACACTAAACTCTAGAAAAATCCTTAGAATATTCAAGAGAGAATATTCAAAGTGTTCTAAAAGAAAACCAATGTCTGAGCTCTCTTTCTTAAACCCTATCATTAAGTATTTACACTACTTACAATTTAAACCTAAAAATTAAATAGAAAAGACAGTTGATAGCAAGTACGTCGCACAAATACGACTCATAGGGGATCCACTATTACGAGTCTTAATCGGGGTCTAGTAGTCTTAATCGGGGTCTGGTAGTCAACAATTAACCTTTTGGACTTGACTATTACGATCCACTATTACGAGTCATTGCTTCGACTATGACTCGTATTCTCCTCTTATAGTCTAGGTCTTCACTTTTTGGTCAAACTTTTAGCTCTTTATTTCTTGGTATGACTCTACTTGTATGAGTCGTAGTGTGACCTATGAGTTGCAGTGTGACCTACGACTCATAGAGTGGCCTCATATGGCTGACCTCCACTTGACTTATTTTTTACTTTGCTCACTATTTCTTGCTACGAGATCTTCCTACGACTTGTATCTTGGGCTACGATTCGTAGAATGGCTCATATGTCCTGCACTTCAGCAAAAATCTATAATTTTCTTCGAAAATCATGCCAACTTATCTTTTCTACGATAACAACAAAAAAATAAATAAATATCATAAAAAGTCAAATTAAGAACTCACAAAATTCATTGTTTAGGCACCAAATGTGTTGTATTTTGACAGCACATCAAAATTCCATAGGGAATATGACTGACTTAGAAGATTTAATATAATTTGGGTTAATTAACCAACTTATCTCCCAAAAGAGAGATTTTGTAAGAACTATAAAAAGTAATCCTAAACTAAAACAAGTGTTAAACCTCTATGAAGAGTAACTTGAGTATTATGTTCCCTATGATTTCCTAACTCAGTACTACTAGATAATTGAATTTTTTTTCCAATGTGTAGCATGCAAAATAGTAAGTTAAGTTCACCAAACCCTTTGGCCCTGGGAAGAGGTGATTTTCACTAGGTGATTTGGTTCATCACCGCATTGTTGACATTACCAATCCTTACCTATTGTTCTAGTACAACCTCCCCTTTATCAAGTTTGGTTGATTTGACGAGAAATATCAATCAAATCTTGTTAAGTAATATCCTTTTCTATTTGATGTGCTGTCAAATTACAACACACTTGATGCCTAAAACATAGGATTTTTGTTGTTCTTAATGCGACTTTTTGTGGTTTTTATGTATTTTTATGTTGTTCTTGCAAAAAATACAGGTTGACATGATTTTGGGAGAAAATTGCAGATTTTAATGAAGGTTGTGATATACGAGCCATCATAAAAGTTGTAACCCCAACTACTAGTCATAGTGTGCCCTCGTAGCTAGAAACAACATTCAAAAATTAGAAATTTACAAAGTGAAAGTCAGTTATACGAGGCTAACCTACAACTCATAAGTCTCACTATGATTTGTAGGAGGGGGCTCATAACCAGAAATTGTGTTGCCAAATTTTGGACCAAGGATTGCAACTAGAGACTATGAGAAGACACTACAAGTTGTAGATCAAACCACGACTCATAGGAATGGATCGTAACAGCCATGTTCTAAATGCCAAGTGCTGACTACGAAAGCTTGGTTATGACTCGTAGGTCACCTTGCCAACCATTCCTGCTGCCAGCTGTATTTTTTATTTTATTTTTTGGGTCCTTTTATAAATATTATAAATAGTTAATGATAGAATTCTTTAAATGAGACCTAACACTTTTTACAGATTCTATAACTTTGAATGTTCTTGGAGAGCACTTTTCTTAGGGTTTAGAGTAGCTTTTAAGATATTTATTTGAAGACCATTTTGGGTGACTTAAAATCACTTGTACTCAAATTCTATTATTGCAAGCTCATGGTTTCAACATCAAGGTTGTTTTGTTCTTTATTATTCTTGGGTAATCTCTAAACCATGTTATTATACTTATTATTTGTGATGTTGCCCTAACTAAGAGTGGCTAATCACCAACAACTTGGGGTTATGGGAACCATGAGAAGTTGACTTGAAATAACCTGAATTTTTTGCATTTGTTTGATTAGGTATTTGCATATATTATCAATTTTCTTTCATTTTGAATATTTTTTGGCGGTGGCCAACATCAAACCCTTCCTACTATCATGATCCCCACCAAGGTAGTGATGAATAGGAAAAGGAAAGTAGATGATAGTATTCAATTGATATGTTCTAGTCTAATCAACTAAACCTGGCCAAGGGTTTGTTGACTAGGACAATATGTAATGGTTAGTTGACAAACCATGGTTGTTGACAAAACACTATTGTGAAATTTAACCTTCACCCTCAGAAGTGGGCTGGAAGAACCTAAGTTAATGTCCTGTATGTGATGTCTCAATTAGAGTTATGTTATCTGGGGTATTTGAGTTAACGAATCATAGGGAACACAATTCCCAAGTTGTCCCTCAATTTGATTATCTCTCTGTATTAGTAGTGTAGTGTTTTTATCATGTTTTATTTCAAAATTATAAGCCCCCCATTCTAAAGAAGTTAGTTCATTGATGGTTGAAATACTTATTACTGAATTAATATGGTCAACTTTGTATTCCCTGTGGATTTGACCCTAATATCTTGTTAGATTTATACTTGATAGTGACTGCTTTACTATTAGAGCATGAACATAAAAAATTATGGCACCATTGACAGGGAATACGACTAGGTTTTTGACTTGATTTCGCTGGTAATTAGTTCAAGTATTAATTTCAAGATTCTCATTTATTTTACTTTTATTTTTATTTTTGTTGTTTAGTCTTGCTTGTAGGGTATACTAGGTTCGTATGCCAACATAAAGAGCCAAGGCAATCCTTTAGTTCCAATCAACTTGGAGATCCACCGAATGGCAACAAGAATGGCTCAATAAAATGAGGATATCATGATTGATAAAGCTATTGGTCAACATGAGGAAGATGTGGGTAGAGATGAAAACCCACCACAATGGGAGAATAGGCCATACCATATGGATTTCAAGGAAAGAACATATGAATGGCACCAATATAGGTTGAATCAGATGGCCACGGATGTCATGGGAGCGATAGTGTTGCCACTTTACATACACCATGACTAGTGGTCTCTTACAAATGCATCAAAATTATGGTTTGTTTATGGGGCTACCTTGGGAGATCCACATAGTCATCTCCATAATATCGTGTTTATTTACAAGAGTGTGATGGGTACACAAAATCTTTCAATGGATGCGGTTGTTTTGAGAGTGTTCCCTATATTCTGACTGGAAATGCGGCAATTTGGTTATCCAAGCTTCTAAAAATTTCAATCACTCATTGGGCCATGTTACAAAGAGCCTTTTTAGAGAGATATTTTCCTGGATCCAAAAAGCTTAAACTCAAAGATCAACAACAACTTTGAGCAATTGTCGGGTGTTTCGATCACTACAATGTGGGAAAGATTCACCAAGTGCTTGAGGATCACTCCAAATCACAAAATTGTTAACGATAGCTTAGTGGAGATCTTTTATCAAGCTCTTGACGAGAATAGTCAAGCTTATACTGATACTATTATGGGAGGCATTTTCTTGATCAACCTTTTACACGAATTGCTGAAAGAATTGAGCAAGTGGTCAAAGCAAATAGAGCATAGGGGCAAATAAATAGAGGTTCTAGTAAAAATTCTTGTGTACTGAACACCAACAATGTACAAGATATAGTGAATGATGAGATTACGCAACAACTTGCTCAACTTCGCATAAGTGTGGACTTGGTGTTGAAACAAAACCAAGCAAGTGTTCATGTGGTAGCTCACCAACCTCCAAAGGCACCCATGTATAAAGAACTCTTCTTTGAGGAAGATGTTTGTTTTGTGAGTAATGAAGTGGCGGATTTCCAAAACAATGCCGAAGGGTCCAACTTGGACTATTGGAAGCAAGGTTTAGGGAATCAAGGTCGAAACAACAATTGTGAGTGAGCGTATAGAGATAACCATGCTGATTATTGTGAAAGAGGAAGAATACCAGAAGCCAAATGGGGGCGAAGAAATAGTTATAAAAATTATCCGTATAAGCCTCCCCATAATTGTGATGCTAGGTTTAGCACTTCTAGGAACGAGAAAATGCTTGATAAGTTGTTGAAGAGGTCCTACCATTAAGATGATACCTTAAAAGTGATGAAATGAGATATTTAAAGCATAAACCAAAAGATAGAGTCTCATTCGGTGGCCATTAAATATTTAGAGCAATAATTTGGCCAAGTTTCTTCTCAATTAAACCAATGCCAAAAGGGTACTTTGCCAAGCAACACAGTTCAAAATCCAAAGAATGATGGAAATCACATGGCGGTTATGACAAGAAGTGAGAAAAGCACCATAGATCCCTTAATGACGGTGGTTGATGATGAAGCTTATGAGAAGGGTATTGATAACAAGGTTGATGATGGTGAATAAGGTTTGGAGAGAAATGGGATGGAAAGATTTGAGGTGAAAGGGTAAGAAAAGGGCAAGATAATGCCAAAACCTCCTCCCCCTTTTCATCAAAGACTCAAGAAGAAGGAGGAGGATGGTAAATTCAAACACTTTCTTCCTATGTTTAAGTAATTGTCTATTAACATACCCCTTCTAGAAGTATTGGAGAAGATGCTCGGGTATGCTAAGTATATAAAGGATTTGGTGACAAAAAAGTTCATGTTGAGCCAAGAGCTTTCGCAAGAGCTCCAACAATGTAGTACCATCATGACCAAATGCCTAGTCGAAAAGAGGGAAGATCTATGTGCATTTACCATTCCTTGTACTATCAGTGATATAGAGTTTGCAAGAGCATTATGTGATTTAGGAGCAGGCATAAATTTGATGTCTCTTGCCATTTTTAAAAAGATTGGTCTTGGTACTGCTACTCCCATAAGAATGCAGTTACTCAGGGTGGATAGAACTATCAAAAAGATGAAAGGGATACTTCTTTTATGTGCTTGTAAAAGTTGACAAATTCATATTTCTTGCTGATTTCGTGATCCTTGATTGTGAGGATAATTTAGAGGTGCCCATCATATTAGGAAGACCATTTCTGGACGCCAAGGGAGCCTTGGTGGATATGGATTCTAGTCAACTTTGGTGTCGATGATGCAGAGGTTATTTTTGACATCTGCCAAACAATAAAGCACCCAGTCAAGTTCAAGAATGAAGTATGGGCCATTAAGGATTTCTAATGATTGATGATGACTAAGTCAAGCCACGACGTTGAACAAGGTGCTTCTTGGGAGGTAACCCAAGTATCTTTCATGTTTTTGGCTGGTTTTTAAGTCTATTTAGGTTATTTGAATTGTCAGGTAATGGATTGATTTTTGGTTTTGATTTTAAAGATATTGAATCTATTGTGTTATTTTGAAAATTGGTGTGTTTTGAGATTTTGGTTTGCAGGTACGAATCAAGTGCTGAAGGTGTGAATAATGGCATTTGGAGTAGCCTCTACGACCAGGCCTATGGGTCGTAGTGTACATTATGACTTGTAGTCATGCCTCGTGAAGGAAAACAATGTTTGATTGAAATTGGCACACACTATGAGCTAACCATACAATTTATAGTCTATCCTACAAGTCATAAGTGGGGTTCGTAGTACCCAGGTATGATTTCTGAATTTTTCTAACTATTGGGGTATTCTACTAGACCACGACCTATGAGAAATAGGTAGTTGTACAACTCGTAGTTGGGGTTTCATAGCCCCAATCTGTGGAAATTTAAGAGTTTACCCGATTTGTTATAAAAGGGGTCAAAATTCATTTGAACCCCTAATTTCTCATTTTTCTAACCATAAAAGGAATAAATTGCTCTTAAACATTTCCAGGTACTATTCTAATAATTGTTTCCAACAATCCATGTCATTTTTTAGCAAGAATTTTGGCGAGCACCATTACCTAGAGTTTTGGCTCCCCTTTTCTCTCTCAGTGCATCTACTAGCTTCGTATTTTCTCAATTTATCTGCTTTCTTGGTTAAATTTGGCACCCAACTTTTATTATCTTCTTAAAATTATTAGATTATTGTGTGTTTGGATGTGATGTTGAAAGTGTCCATGAGAAAATGGTTGTCTAGACATGAGAACCAGGGTTTGTCGATTTTTAAATTCCTTAATGTTGTTTTGAATTGGAAATTCACACTTGTTGGTTGATTGTGACATCAACACCATGTCATATCTAGTGCTGATGATAATCATTGTAGTGAATTATTATGGATTGATCAACTGTTGGGTTCAGATAAAGGTGAAATTTAGTTGTTGATGTATGTTTGGACTGAAAATGGGCTTTTGAGATATCTTTTGAATGAATTTGCATTAGATCCCTTTGAACTCCCTTGACTTTGTGTAGTTCTGATTGTTGAGAGTTTAGGGATTGAAAACTTTTGGGTGATTCTTGATTGTGTTGGGAAGTTATTTGATTGTCAATTATTGATACAATTTGTGTCGTAATTATGGTTTAAATTTTCATGACTACCTATTGAATTGATTGAGAAAATTGCTTCAAATGATGTTTGAATGATGTTATGATTGATGGTGGTTTGCGTGGTGAAGTTACAAGTACCATAGGTGCATGTTGTTTTCTGCTGCGAGGCCTTCCTACGACTCGTAGGATGTCCTACGACTAGTAGTGACCCTTCGTAGGAAACAATAGTCCCTCATGGTTCCTTAACATTTACCATACGAAACCCACATATGGGTCATAGTGTTCACTACGAACCATAGTGAGGGTTTCGTAGGACCTATCTTTTGCTTTAAAAGGATTTTAAAAATTTTTACAAACCCAGACTATGACTCGTAGGTCATCCTATGAGTTGTACCTGTGCCTCGTACCTGCAAATCTGTAGTTAGCGCAGTGTCAATTTTTTTTGTGTTTTACTTTTTGTTCTTGTTTCTTCTTGTTGCCTTCTCTATTTATGTTTTGATGTTGTTGCAACCATTGTGCTCATTTGTGGTATGGGGTATAATTTTTAGGTATGATGCCTCCAAAAGATAAAAATGCTATTTGGACTTTTCATAGGAAGCTGATAGATGAGGATCAGATACTGAGCAGATGGATGGATCACAGAGTTCGAATTCACTTAGAGGCAAATATGCCTCAAACCAAAGCTAGAGTTGCACGAGCTTAGATGATAGTTAAGAGTTCTTAATAGTCTGAAGAGGAGGGTGATAGAGATGTGTCAGCTTGTAGTTCACCCCGGATGACACCTACTCATATAGAGTCAGATTCTCATGAGGCATCACAGATAAGTAGGGTGAGGTAGAGTCACGGCACCCGGTCGACCCATCTCTTTCCTCTACTGATCATAGATGATCCAATGGGGTGTTCCAGGTATGGAAGATATCTACAATAGGGGGGTTAGTATGAAAGGGAAAGGGAAAGCCTGTCAGATAGTTCCACGAGGAGTTATGGCTGAATTGATTTAGGGTTGAGCAGGGTTTCAGCTTTAGATGTAGAGATTGATCAACACGGACTTCAATGGTTATCAACGAAGTTGGGCAAGTATGCCCTATATTTAGCTCTAGAGTTCTATGCTGCCTATGTTCCTACTATCTTCAGAGATCTTCCTAAGGGGAAGAAGGCCATTGATCAGCCCCGAGTACGGGAAGCCTTAGTCTGGGGTCAGAGAGTCAATATTTCAGATGAGACCATTCACAAGGTTTAGTTTGGGCCTAATTACATGGCGTCCCATTCCACCACTGAGTATAATGACAGATTGAGAAGATGACACTAGAGATGACAGGGAAGAATGTAGGCCTAAGGACCAAGCTTGTCCAATGGGTGGCTACCCAAATATGTGAGGGCAGTGCCAAGCCAGTATGAGTCATAAACCACGCTGAGCCAATCATGAATGCTCACCTTTCCTTTTTTGCCAAATTCTGGTAGTCCATCATCTGATTGCACATCAGGCCTCCATTTACGGATAATGTTATTACTTTAGTGCGGGTTGTATTACTAGCCAGTATTTTGGGTGGCTATGAGATAGACTAGGCAAGCATCATGGCTGAGCAGATTCATTAGCCCACGATCCAGACTAACACCTCATTGTCATTTCCCATCTTCAAACATAGACTATGCAAGTAGGTCGTAGTTCTTGTTTCACTTCACCTTGATCCATATATAGAGTCTTTGTATACTATGGATCCCAGCCTTATCAAGGATGATGAGAATCTAATCTCCCTCCAGCAACCAGCTTCTCCTCCTATGCCAAATACATTCCCACTCGAGCCACTTACTCATGAATCGACTCCCGAGCCTACCACCTCCACTCCAGTTGCACTAGAGCAGCCTCTAGCTATTGATACCGAGGCGATGCCCTCCACAGCTACACCTTTACCAAATCCATCTGCTACTCAGGTTACTTCTATAGACTACCCTATTATGTCTGCTATTGCTTCTGAAGCTTTGGTAGGTTTACTAGGCTAAAGGCCCAACTGGGCAGATTTATAGACCAGCTCAAGCCATAGGTTCGTCAGATAGTTTAGGACTCAGATAAGAGGGGCAATCATTCAATATTATTGAAGTGGACCAGAGAGTGACCACAGTGGATGCCAGGGTCAATGTTTTCGAAGACAGGGTCCAGTAGAGGCTTAAGGGGACATGACCTGCTAACGTAGCTGCCATAAAAGAGGAGTTGGCTAAGTTCAAGGCTGACCAGATCAAATCATTAGCAACCTCAATAGTAGCTTCGGAGGAGGCACATGAGGGTGAGGATTTGACTAACTTATTTGAGGATAGCCCTATGATGACCCGAACCTAGGCCTTAGATGTGAAACGGCAAATGGGGAACCCATAGGGACCCCAAAAAACCCTCTTAGCATATAATACACACATCCTTGGTCGCAGAAGCAAATAAACAACATATTATTCTTTGATCATACACATATCCTTGGTCGCTTAAGGGAATGCTTTGATATCAAATCATAAAGAGTCAAGCTCATAGCATAGATACATTATAATATTCCAATAACACCTCTAAACTTAGTATGTAATAGGGGCTAAGACACTTTTTAAGATCACCCTCATAATGTCAAACATCAACATAAAGAATTTTTTGAAAAAGTAAGAGAAAGTAGATAGTGTCCTTGAACATGAGGACTCACCAAGCTTATCTTTAAGATGTCAAACTTGCCACTTGGAGGAGGATAGTCAAATAGAGATCCAATTCCTACATGGTAACATCATGTAGGCATAGTGTATGCATTAGTACGTTTAAATGCACTAAGTATGTAGGATGCATATGCAGCAAGAGATAGACCACACAGTCAAATTGCATAATGATAAAGCAAAAGATAACATAATAACAATATGGCATGTATGATCAATGCTTAAGTAATTTATTCTTTGCAAATATTCATTTATATAGAACATAATATATAAGTGTGGGAAGAAACCTCAACCGATATAAAATAAGACCAAGCAATCTACAAATTGGAATCCCGATGTCTACCCTACACCAGAACAAAGGGGAAAATTACTTTCAAAGGTGAACCTCCTAATTCCTTATAGATCCACAAAGCCTTATCTGAACCGGTACTCACCTCTAGTTCCTAGACTCGGTTACTCACCTCAAAACTTCATATTTAGGGTACTCGTCTGTTAGGGATTTGGGGACTCACCTCTAATCCATTCACCTATGGTGGCATATAGTTTTAGGAGTTGGGGACTTGCCTCTAGTCCACTCGGTGCTAATTCTAATCCTATGAAATTCTTAAAATAATCATAGCTTTAGCAATTTGTAAGAAACATAGAAGACATGACACGATAGCTCTTAACATAATTGACCTCAAATGGTGAGACTAATCATCAAACAATAGAATTAGTCATCATCAACATTATCCTTGCATTAACATCAACATCAAAGGCTCACAAGAGGTAAAATCTTTGAAAAAAGGAGTCAATCCATCTTTATAACATCATTGATAGTTTCATGAACTAAACACATCTCTAAAAAGCCGAAAATCATCATAAAGTCACTTGACTCATAAATCAATCAATAGATAATCAAAACTTTAAGAATACTTAACATATCACCAATTACATGACCTTAGATAGAAAAGAATGGAGATCGCCTATTAGGGTAGAAGGCTAGTAGAGATAGGATGACGTCTTACCTTATTATATAGTATGATTGTATGATTAGTTGTATCATTATATATTATGTTTCTATTTATTTTGTTATTTGTATTATATAATTTATGAATTTTCAATTGCTTTTCACTAAAGTCATTTTCGTATTCAGTATTTTCTACTTCTAAGGCCTATATACACTTACTCCCAACTATATTCACTAATTCTTTTAGAAATTATCCATGGATAATTTTTAGCATTAAATAATAAATATATATAATCAATATTTTGTTTGTGTGTGTGTGTGTAAAAGTATGTAATCAAGAAAGAAAGAGAAAATCATTTTTCAAACTATACAACTATCACCTAAGAAATAGTGGCTTAATTGGCTGCAATGAAATGGACATTACAAACATGAATTATTAAAATGGCCAAAAATAGTAGCCTTAAATACCAAAAATTAAAATGTATAAAAACAATTATAAACAAAAATTAGTAACTTCTTAAAATTTTTGATTTGTTATATCAAGAGGGAAGAATCAAGAAAAAGGTTAAACAAAGTTGTAAGTGAGAGGTGAGTTTTCTCTATTTGAAATTTTAATTAATTCAGATTCGTATCAGATAACAACATTAAAAAGGGAGGAGCCACAACTAGAGATATAAAAATTGATCAAAAATCTACTAAAAATGTTACTAACGAACCAAATTCTGAAAAACTTTTAATTAGACGCTCATGGGACATTCCCTCCCCCCAAAAGATCCGAACCTATATAAGATCTCTAATTAAAAATAAAGGGATTCTATCCATCCTGAGAGCTTTTAGTGAATTATTAGTTTTGTATGAAAGGTGATTTTGGAAAGTTAAGAGGTAGTTGTGCTTGAAAAAAATAAAGGTGGTGAGTTAGGTAAGGTTTCATGTGCATTGTGCCCTTTATTATGGGAAAAAAGGCATTGAAAAGGCATGTAAAGGAGGGAAAAATAATTAATCATCCTTGGTGTTTACATCAAATTAACATTAATTTATCGAGAATAATAATAAACTTTAGTCTTAGCATAACTATGCTTAATTGATTTATGTAAAGGCGTTTTTCATGTGTTTATTGAGTTGACGTAAAGAGGGTAAGTGTTGTTCCCATAATAAATAATTTAGCATAAGTAATAAAACTAAAATATTTTAGTATGTTCTTTTTGAAATTTAAGTAAAAAGGAATATTTGTAGTTTTAATGATAAAGGACGTGTGTGTGTTTTGATCTCGCTTGGTAAACTTTATGACTTCACCATTGATCTACAAGATTAAACAACGTTGCAGAAATAAAAATAGAAATAAAGATAGATGTATGGTACTGAAAAAATAGACAAAACTAGAATTATCACGTTCGCAAGAAAGTTCAAATAGCACAAAATAAAATGATAGGTATTTTGAGATAGTTTCTTCATTTCCTTTATCGACATATTTTATCAAACACTTGGCGTGTACCTAATGCTAGGTTAAAATCATGCAATTCAAGAGTGAAATCATTTGACAAAAATCAATGTAAATAAACCAACCAACACTTGATACCACCCTCATGCAAGATACATTGAAATCCCCCATCAAATCTTACCATAGATCATAGTTTCATAGCTCCATACATGCATAGTCATAATACACAAACCTCTCATAGTATAAACTTAAAATAGATATACATGTTTTTTTGTCAACATTTTATGAAACCCCAACATAGCTCATAGTGAAATTTATAATAAGTAAGACCCATAAGTAAATCAACTTAAAAATATGCAATTTTTATGTAAGAAGGAGGATTTGGCACCTTCGGTGAAAGGACCCAATGGTTGAAACTCACATACCTTAATCTTGGAGTTTCTTGAAGAAGAACTTGAGTAGGACTTCGGGATTGACTTAGATTCCTTGAACTCTAACAAAACGTCTTGAAAATCTTGAGAATGGATGGAGAATTTGATGAAGATTTAAGAGAAATTTAAGAGTTTTGGTAAGTTTTTAGGGCTAAAAAGGGCTACAGGATGAAGGATTTTTGTATATATAGGTATTGGGTTCTTACTCAATTGCCCTGGAAATAAAAGAGAATTTTTGAATTTTTTTTAAATAGGTCCGCGTCACGGACTAGTGGCTGACAGCTACTATTTTATCAAAGTTTTACCAAAAAAAATATTTTCTTGGCACCGATAAAGTATACCTTGTAGGTACTCGTTCTCCCACACAATTTTTTCCTTTGAAAAAGAATATAAAGTCAGATTTATGATATTTTCAATAGATTTTGAGATATTAAAAAAAATACATCATAGGATCTTTTTGAGCTACGTGGAGGGGTATTTAAATAACCCTGATTTGATATATAAGGGAATTATGATTATGGGACAGTCTTAGGGAAGTGTGGGGTATTTCAAGCACACGTGCCCGTAGGAAAAGGTCTCTGGAGAGTGATGATGTAGCTGTGAGCCAAAAGAGACAGACGATAGTTGAGGAGGAGGCAAAGTTAGAGGAGCAGATCACAGACTAGGTTGTTCGAGAGTCTTTAGCCATGGAGGAGTTGAGGAAGGCTCGAGAGCAACAAATATTACAAGGAGTTGGTAGCTCAATTATCACTGCAACACAAACCACCCAGGAGTAGAGCGAGCCCGGACTAGATGGATGCTGGTCCCTGAGCACCATATGTTTACTATTTTTGACCCCCATACTTCTTATGTCTTGATACTTTGTTCTTACTCAAACACTATTTTTTACTATGTTTTGGATACTTTTGGATGTTTTACTTTGGATGATTAATTTTAATTTTGTTTTTATTATATATATAGATGGAGAGAGAGAGAGAGAGAGAGAGAGAGAGAGACATATATATTATCAACTTTTTGGTGGGCTATGAAAAGTTATGGACTTGAGTAAAGTTTGAGTAGCTTTTAGTCCATAATTACCCTATTTTTGATCCCAAGGTTTTTTTGTCATGTTTCTTTTTCCTTGTAGATGAGTTTACTTTCTATTGAATCGGGATGTTTAAGTATTGTAGATAATTTGTAGATATATAGCGATTATTACTTTTGGCATGTATATAATCTTGTATAGTGGTATGAACATTTTGAAAAATGAGTACCCACAAAACTTTTGTGATTGTTGTTACTAATGCAATCTTGCATATGATTGGTTTGGCAATGTTCATTTTGATAAAGCGAAGGTAAGTTGATGCTTGAAGCATGACCTGTGAGTCTATGATTGATTGTATATGTTATGCCATGAGCATGTCAAATTCTTTTGGTGATATTCATGTATTTGTATACTGATTCAGAACTTGCCTTGTTACTCTGTGATTGAATTGGAGAATTTGGTTGATTAGGAAAGGATCTTAGGCCATTATTCTTTAAGTTAGTCTACTTTTGTCAAAATGACCTACCAAATATAGTAGTTTATTCCTTATTCCAAATATTTGAGCCTTCCATGTACCTGTTCTTTCTTGATACGCATCTAGCCTAACCTTGTTTAGTGAAATACCTTGATATTGACCCTAGTCTATCCTTGAACATATGAACCTTGATTGAGGCAAAAAGCTAAGTTGAAGGTGGCTACCAAAAGTGGTCCTGGCGTAGGGAATGGATATTGTATACTTTACCTTATGCTAAAAGCCTAAGTTGTCGGTGGCAAATGTTATGGTGTAGTAGCAAAAAATGAGGTGACTAGTTAAAAATGAAAGAAAAGATGAAAAATCACATGCCGGGTGAGAGAAAAAGGAAGAAGAGGTACCTTGAAATGAAAAGAATAGCAAAATGAGTTTAAAAAATGTGGCACAACTGACAAAGAAAACAAAGCACCCTGAAAAGCTTAAAAATGAAGAATGAGGGAGATCAAAATGAAAATGTTTGATTTATCAAGGTAAAAGTGGTGAAATGTGATTCAAGGATGACTTTTAGTCATTAATTGGCCAAAGAACCTTATCAAAGCCCCATGAGCCTATGTTATAAGCCTATAAAGTCATAAAGTAATCCTAACCCAACTAGTCAACTGTACGAAGTATAAGTATATGGGCAAGCCTATGGTATTGGTTATCATGCATGAATCTCATTTGCAAGAGTGAGGATGCTTGCACAGTCCCTGAACTTTGATAGCTTTTTGAGTGAAATGGAGGGACTTCTTTTCTGTAAGGGCGTTTGCATGACATCATTGGCATATGATTTATTGGGTGAATGTGACTTGTTGATATTCCTTTGCTTGTCATAGTTAAATTGTAAAATGCATCATAATGTATTGGTTTGCTTGGTGGCTATTCAATCAGGTTTTGAAATTGAGAGTTAGATACATGAGTTGGAATTGAGTGATGTATATTCCATTAGGCTAGTTGCTATGTATTTCTTATTATCTTTTTAGATCCAGTCATTGCTTGAGGATAAGCAACAATTCTATGTTTAGGGTGTTGGTATGCTTTCAAATTACAACACATTTTATGCCTAAAACATAGGATTTTGCATGTTCTTAAAGAAACTTTTTATGATTTTTATATGTTTTTGTGTTGTTCTTGCAAAAAATACAGGTTGACATGATTTTTGGAGAAAATTGTAGATTTTGATAAAGCTCAGGATGTGAGCCACCCTATAAGTCATAGCCCAAGTTACGAGTCATAGTGTACCCTCGTAGCTAGAAACAACATTCAAAAATTAGAAATTTGCAAAGTTAAGGTCAGCTATATGATGTTAACCTACAAGTCGTAAGTCTCACTATGATTCGTAGGAGGGGACCTCGTAGCTAGAAATAGTGCTGCCAAACTTTGGATCAAGAACTGCAACTAAAGACTGTGAGAAGACACTAAAATTCCAAAATGCTAAGTACTGACTACGAAAGCCTGATTACGACTTGTAGGTCATCGTAAGAGTCATACCTGTGAATCGTACCGGCTTCCAGCTTTTTATTTTCTATTTTATTTTTAGGATCTATTTATAAATAGTATAAATAGTTAATGATAGAGTTTTTGAAAGGAGACTAGACATTTTTTACAGATTATACAACTTTGAATATTCTTCAGGAGCACTTTACTTATTGTTGAATAGTTCAAATTTCTATTTGAAGACCCATTTTGGGGGATTTGAAATCACTTGTACTCAAACTCCATTGTTGGAAGCTTGTGGTTTCAACATCAAGGTAGTTTTGTTCTTTATTGTTCTTGGGTAATCTCTAAATCATGTTTATTATACTAATTGTTTGTGATATTGCCCTAGCCATGAGTGGCTAATCACCCACAACTTGGGGTTGTGGGAACCATGAGGAGTTGACTTGAAATAGCTCAGATTTTGTGTATTTCTTGATTGTGTATTTGCATGTATTGTCAATTTCTTTCATTTTGAATGTTGTTTGGTGGTGGCCAACACCAAACCCCGCTTACTATCATGATCCCGACCAAGGTAGTTACAAATGGGAAGAGGGAAGTAGCTGAAAAGATTTGATTGATGTTTTCTCATCTAATCAACCAAACCTGACCAAGGGAAGGTTAACTGGGACAATGGGTAATGGATAATTGGCACACTTGGTTGTTGACTAAGTGCCATGGTGAAACTCGACCTTTACCTTCACAAAAGGGCTGAAAAACCTAAGTTAGCATCCTTTATGCGGTGTCTCGATTAGATTTATGTGATCTGGGGTATTTGAGTTAACGAATCATGGGGAACACAATTCTTAAGTTGTACTTCAATTTGATAATCTCTTTGCATTAGTATTGTAGTGCTTTTATCTTCTTTTATTTCAAAATTACAAACCACCACTCCCTATTCTAGAGAAGTTAGTTGATTGATTCTTGAAATAATTGTTAGTGAATCAATATGGTCAACCCTGTATTTCCTGTGGATTCAACCCTAACCTCCAGTTAGGTTTATACTTAATAGTGACCACTGTATGGAGCATGAACATCACTATTCATTATTACCTTGATCCAGTCAGTAACACTAGGAAGTGCTAACGTTGGCTACCATTAGAAAGTATTCAGTACGAAGAGAATTAATTAATACATGTATTTACATATTTCAAGAATTATGAATCATTTGATTTTACCTTATTAGTTCTTCTTGTTTACGCAACCCTAGTTGTGGATTTAGCTACTCATGATTAGTGTAACTATAAGACTTATAAAATTGAAGAACATAATTGATCATTTACACAAGAGAATTAATCACAAGAAATTTGAACTATTCAACACGAATTACAAGTTTGTAATCAAAAGATGAAAATAAAACTTATAAGTGTTTCTCGAACTCTCTAATGTTCTATCACGTCCCTCCATTATTCTCTTATGAAAAATAACCTAAAAATTCTATTTAGAGTGTTTAAAATACAAAAACAAAATGAAATAGGCTAACTGGGTAGACGAACTTGACAAAGTTCTACAGGTCATATAACATTTCATGGCCCATAAATGGTCTTTCATGGATTGCATCTTCAAAACTGGCTAACTTCTATGACATTCCGCTATGGCCCGTATAACATTTGTAGCCTCTAAGGGTTTCGTTTGATGGCTTTTTAGCAACTTTCCACTTTTTGATCTTTAGGGCACAATACCAAGTCTACGGGTTATCTGGATATTCATAGACTTAACTTCCCATAAAAATGTGTATAGCCTGCAAAAGGGTCTCGTGGAATCTTTGCTTTAGCAAATTCTGCACACTTAGCCCAAATATTGTGCCAGCCCTACAATCCTGCAAAAAAAAACATAAAAACACATCAAATTTATAAACATCGCATTGAGAACAGACAAAATTTCATATGTTAAGCATCAATACTTTTATATATTAATAGCACATTAGATTAAGAGGCCATTTTCTAATAAAACCTTCAGTTGCTCCTTTAAGTCCTTCAGTTATTTGGGAGCCATTTTATAAGGAGGGATTGAGATAGGCTGAGTATCGAATAAAAGGTCTATTCCAAGGTTTATCCCCCCATCAGAATGGGACAGATAGCAACTCATTTGGGAAAACATTAGGAAATTCACTTACACTGGAGACTGACTCAAGGGAAGGAACTTTGAGAGAAAAACATTTTTCAGGCATCTATAAAAGAAATGAATCGATCCCTACATGACGAGCTACTACCCTCCCATTTAAGAACTGTCTCTTTAGCGAATTGGAATTTAATCTTATGGTTTCTATAGTTAATGGAGGCATAAGAAGCATGCAACCAATCCATCCCCAGAATCACGTTGAAGTCTATCATAGAAAGCTTGACTAAGTCACCTAGAATTAGCTTATGCAAGATAGAAAAAGGATAAGCTCTATAGACTCTTTGGGCTATAACATACTCTCTTATGGTGTTACTCATCATATAGGGCTCAAGGAGGACTTAGGGACATGCATCAAACTTATATGCAAAAATTGGTGTTACAAAAGACATATTTGCTCCGAGATCTAAAAGTCCATATTCATCATAATAAAAAACTCTTAACATAGCGATAACTAATCTGAGACTTCTTCGCCATCTTAGCGACCATGGAGAGAAGAGAAACAGTTTGTCCTTTGGGCTCCTTCGACTAGAAGTTTTTTGCCTTAAGGCCTTATGTCTCTGCTTTTACAATCCTTAGCACGGTAGCTGAGCTTCCCACAAGTGAAACAAGCATTTGACCTGGCTAAGGATTCTTCTTTGTGAGGCTTCTCACATTTGGATCAATTTGGACTTTGGGTCGTGGGAGCCACTCCTTTGTCCTTTTAGGATAGAGAACTATTGGTGGATCATTGCCCACCTTGCCTTCATCCACTAGGGAACTTGTGACCATAACCCCTTTAGTGAGAATAGTTCCCACCTTCAATTCCTCTAGGACTCCCTTGACCTTTCACGAAACTTCTCTTCTTCAATCTACTCTGTGTATGCCATCAAGCAAGAAATCTCCATATCTTTTACCAATATGGTCGTCTTATATTCCTAAGTGAACAACTTAGAGACACCCCAAATAAATGTGCTCATGTGAGCCCTCAGATCCGCCACCATAACTGGAGCATACTTTGATAATTTGGTATATTTGAGGGCGCACTGCCTCATGCTCATTCTCCCCTTCTTCAAGTTAATGAATTCTTAAACTTTTCCTCCCTAAGATCGATAGGGAATAATCGATCCATAAAGGCAAATTTGAGTTTCTCCCTACCAATAGGACCTACTTTTTGGCCTCTTTCATTGGCTTATTACTCAATTTAAATCTTAGCCACTCCTTTAAGTTTTAGACCACCAACTCGACTTTCTATTTGGAAAGAACACCCATTACGGCCATAACTCGATAAGTTTCCTCAATAAAATAAATAGGGTCCTCATTCATCTTCGACTAAAGAAATTCTAGTAGGTTCATCCATATAAAGTCATGTACTCTTGTGGCTAGAGTAGGCACTTGAGGAGGAGCAACCATCTCCTGATTTTCTTGGTTGGCCAATGCATGGGATAACAAAGTGAATGTAGTTCAGAACACCACATAAGACACTCTATAGTCCTATTGGAGTTGAGGGAATTGTTCTTCAAGAGTGATTTGTTGATGGGGAGCTTTTTCAGGTAGCATGATCTAGGAATAATCAAAAGACCATTTTTAGTTAGTAGAAAACCTTGTTCAACTCTAAGGAAAAATATGAATAAGATGAAGGGAAGACATTTCTAAACTATATCATAGCCTCTTACTCAAGATAGTAGTGCACTTCACAACCTTGACTGAGACTATACTTGGGGAGCATGCATGGACATCCGAGGAACATTTTAATGCCTTATTATTTTATACCATGTTTATATTCACCTGACCTAGGGGATAGTCATCAAAAGGCGAATGACATACCTAAGGGCACCTCACCTAAGCCATCTCTAGCATCTTAAGCATACATAGGCATTAATTAAAACTTTTTGTGAAAGAAAATAGGGGAAAAGGGTCTAAGGCTCAATGTTCAACAATTAAGAAACATTAAAAAGTAGTGAAAATACTACAATCAAATTTCTTGTACATATGCATACCATTTGTAAGGACCCAAACGTTGTACGAATACATTAGAGCTTAAATGTTTTGTTTTTGAAAAGTTTTAGACTAAGGTGACACTCCATGGGAGCCCTCACGATCTATGTGAGGCTACAGAGACTATGTGGGGACTCCTTGGAGTGATCCTTGGACTTGTGTGGGATGATAAAGCTTAATCCTGGAGTTTTAGATGAAGACATGCCATACATTGGCCCCACCCAAGCCGTCTGAGGCTTCACAGACCATGTAGAGGTTCGAGTGGTAGCCTTAGTCTTGAAATTACACAGTTCTAGGACCATGTCAAGTGGGATGACCAGTATGTTGATATGGGGTGGTATGGCCCGTATACCTCCCTGTATGGCTTATGGAGTAAAATATTTTCTAAGTATTAAATCACCGATTGAAAAAATTATTATGAAAAGCTTTCTAAGAAAGATGGTACGGAGTAAGCACACAGACTATGTGGCTTGGTATGGTCCATACCAATCTCCTTATGGATGCTATATTGAAAAAAAGTCTAAATATAGGATTACCATTTTGGACCTTCGTCAAGTGAAATTCTTCCAAGTGTTGGTCACGGACATGTATACTGACTAATTGGCATGTCATAGACTGTATAGTCCTCCCTAAGATAGAATTTTTAAATTTTTTTAACTCATATCATTAATGGTGTTTTCGGAATTATGATTTATCCTAAGGGACTTTGGTGACCTTCTTTGCTACCTAAGGACTTTAAAATGACCTGTACTTTATTCCTTCATTCAAAATTCATTCCTCACACTTAGAATTATATTGAAACCTCTTAAGAACTTTGTCTCATAGGAATCTTGTGAAACTAACCTTGGGAATCAAGGGATGGCACATTCTTCTTCAAATTTCTTCTTGAAACTTCTTCATTAGCTAAAGTATGTGTGATTGATTCTTGGTCCCTTTCAACCAAGAAGATCCAAATTCTTTTACACTCAATTTTATGAAATTTTAACGTGCTTTAAATATGAGTTTTCAATATTATTGTTTATTAAATTCAATTGAAGTATGGGCTATACTTTATTATTGATTTTAAGTTGATATAAGCCCTAATATGTTGAATTACATCATTATTGTGAATATTTGATCATGGATTGTCCCTTTAAAGTTTGATTGAAGCATAGGTAATCAATATTGTGATTTGAATGTGGAGTCTACTTATGAATTTACTTGAACTTCATATTGGCTGATGGATTTAAGATTGAATCTTTATTGCCCATTGCTATTCATATATCATTCATAACATATGCATTCATGTACATTAGATTATATGAAAATTACGAAGTAGGTTAAGCCCTAATGTGTTTTATGAAAATGAATTGGTGGGTTAAGCTCAGTCATATGGTTTTGACAAGAATGTGATTAGATAAATATCTATCATTTTTGGCTCTTTGAGCATATTGAGTGTTTGCACCTCATGTGATAATGTGAATAGGCTATTTCTATGCATAAAAAGTATGATATGAAATATGATTTGACATTTGATACCAAGTATGCATTAGCGTAAATGATGTTTGGCTTTTATGTCCAAGGATGCATTGAAATGATTTGATAAGACTTGCATCTCTTTAGAAAGTATGTATATGTATATATATTCTTATAGGATGATGATTTAGCTCTAGTGGATTGGTGGCATTGGGGCTATATCCAAGGGTCCTCTCCCTTTCTTGAACTATATGCCAACCATAGGTATATTTGAAAATCCTAACTGAAATGGGGGTGGCCATAAGGAAGATTAATTCTACGAAGTGGGGGAGCCCATAAGGAGAAAAATGATTAGATATGATATATTTGTGGAAATCCTATACAAAATCACGGTTCCTATAAGGAAAGTTGCTTCTCCAAAATGGGGGTGCCCGTAAGGTAAAGTATGGTTTACATTTGGAAAGTAGACCACCTCTTTGTCGATGAGGGGATTTCATTGGGATTCCAAGTAATAGCTTGCTTGGTCATACATATGTTAGTTAACGTCATATCCCCATATATACATGTATATATATATATGAGAATTATTGCATTTTATGCATCATTGGTTTCATGGCATATTGTCTACTATATCCCTTGCTATATATCACTTTCTATATTATGTTCCCTCATCATTTAACATTGAATGTAGGTTCGATAAGTCATATGCATTGCATGCCTACATACTTAATACATACAAATACACTAACGCATACTTTTACCTACCTGATCTCACCGTATAGGGACCGAGGATTACTTTCATCCACCATACGATGTCCATGTAGGATCTTGAGATTTGTTTATTAGAGTGAGTCCTATCACCAAGGATAAACCACCATTTCTCTACATATGGTATTTTATTTATGTCATTTACTTTAAGGGTAAGCCTGGGTATGTCTTAGCCCATATTTTACATATGACTAGAGGCGTTGTTAGACATCTTGTAAAGTTCTTTATGTTTATATGCTAAGTGTTGTATTTGGAGATCTTGCTTATGGATCTGGTTATCTATGAGTTCTTGTTACATGAATTGAATATGAGTATTCTAGTATGTCTATATGTTCTGATGTGAATGATCTTATGTTCTAAATTGCCCCTACAGAGTGAGTCACACTTACCTACCCCTTAGTATTCATGTGCTATATGTTGTGTGAATCTATGTTACTCCCTTTCCCAATGAGATCCCCATAGAATGAGTCCTACTTATCGTGCCTTAGATCTATGTGTTTACTACTTGAATATGCTTCTGAACCAGGGATATGAATTTGAATACTATGAGTCTTGTTTGTGGACTCTCGGGATCCCATTCACCATGTCACTACTAGATACTAGGTCCGAGTTATGACAAGCTTGGTATCAAAGCACTAGTTTGTAAATGATCCTCGGAGTACAATATGCCACACCAAGTAGAGTCCTATTCATTGTTGTGAAGTTCACCATTCCTGTGGGAAGTTGTGATGATGTTCAAGGAATTGTCTCACTTTTTCATGTCTAATATCGTGGTTTGAATTATATTTTGGGTTCCTAATCCTAATGTTGTCCATGTTACTTTATAGAAGATACCTTGAGGAAGAGCTCCCTTAACAAGACCAGCCCCAGCTAATAAGGGCCAAGCATCTCAAGGGCCTATGGAAGAGCCTAGCTGTAGTGACAAATTCTGTACAGCCTTTGCTATGCATTCCTAGGTGGTAAGTACTCAGACTAGGCAAGCTAATCTTTCTCAGGATCCAACTCTAGCATCTAGGGTGAGAGATTTTATGCAGATAAATCCTCTAGAGTTCTATGGGTCAAAGGCTATTAAGGATGCTCAAATGTTCATTAATGAGCTCACTAAGGTGTTAATTACTACGAGAGTCACTTCTGAGGGGAATTCTAAGTTGGCTACCTATTAGTTAAAAGATATGGTTCAAGTGTGGTACACTCAATAGTCGATGGAGATAGTTTATGGTAATGTTGTTAATTGAGAAGAGTTCAAGTTCACATTTCTGGATTGTTTCTTTCGACTTGAGCTTAAGGAAGCCAAGGTGACTAAGTTCATCAACCTTAAACAAGGTGGTATAAATGTGAGGGACTATGCCCTGAAGTTCACTAAGCTCTCCAAGTATGCTCCAATGCTTGTGGTTGACTCCATACAAGAATGTACAGGTTTATTTCTGGTATGTGTGATTTGGTTACGAAGGAGTGTCCTATAGCTATGCTTATTCAAGACATGGACATCTCTAGGCTCATGACATATGCTAAATAGATTGAGGGAGAAATGCTCAAGAAGAAGAGAGTGTATGATTCTAAGAGGGTCCGCTATGATGGTGGGTTCTCTGACTCCAAGGATAGTGGCTATGATTGCTTTCAACATAGCCAAGGTTCTAATGCTGGGATTATCAACACTAGGGTGACTCCTCCTAAGGAATAAGTTGGAAGTTGGCCAATTCCTTCCCCATGTGCCACTTGTTGGAAGAATCACTCGGGTACTTGTTGGAATAATTTGAAAGCATGCTTTAGGTGTGGTGATAAGAACCACAAGATTTCTGATTGTCCTATTTTTGCTCAGAGGGGTCAAGGTCAAGTGGCCCAAGGGGCTCAAGGTTGGAAAAGAGCTCTATAAGGCAATTCCCTATTGAACAATACGTTTCATTCTCTTCATGTTTGTTAAGAAGTGGAGGAGACTCCAAATGTTGTGAATGGTATAATAATAGTCTTTCATTTTGATGCTTACCCTTTGCTTGACCAAGGTGTAAATTTGTATATTGTGATTCCTCCATTGGCTTTTACTTATGGTTTGAATATCAAAATTTTGAGGGACCCCTTTTTAGGTTATACCACTTTGGGTGAATCTATCGCTGCTTATAGGGTTTAGCGGGATTGTCCTATTTCTGTGTTGCATAAATTCTTTTCATGTGATCTTATGTAACTTGAGATGTTTGATTTTGATATGATTCTAAGGATGGATTTGGTGCATGCATCGCATGCCTATATATATTGTAGAACCCGAAAGATCAAGTTCCAACTTTTGGATGAGCCAATTCTTAAATGGAAGGGTAGTAATACTATTATTAAAGGTCATTTTATTTCTTACCTCAAAGCCCAGAAGATGATCTCCAATGGGTATATTTATCATATTGTGATGGTTAAGGATTTGGAGTTTGAGTCACCTACTCTTTATTTGGTTTCAGTGGTTAATGTGTTTTTGGATGTGTTCCTAAAAGACTTTCTTAATATTCCTTCCGAAAGGGAAGAAGATGATGACATAGATCTATGCCAGCATACTCAACTTATCTCTATTCCTCCTTATCATATGGCAATGATTGAACCAAAGGAGTTGAAGGATCGGTTAATGGATTTGTCGGAGAAAGGTTTGATTATGCCAAGTATATCTCCATTGGGTGCTTTGGTATTATTAGTAAGAAAGAAAGATGGATCTTTTCGGATATGCATTGATTATAGGCAATTGAATAAGGTGTCCATCAAGAATAAGTATCAGTTACCAAGGATTGACTACTTGTTTGATCAACTTTAAGGGGCCTCCCATTTCTTAAAGATTGATCTTCGATCCAGTTATCATCAGTTGAAGGTTAGCGAGGGTGATACTACTAAGACGACTTGTCAGACTAGGTATGGGCATTTTAAATTTATGGTGATGTCATTTTGTTTGATTAATTCTTTGGCCATGTTCATGGATCTTATGAATTGGGTGTTCAAACTATTCCTTGATAGTTTTGTGGTTGTCTTCATCAATGATGTCCTTATTTATTCCCAAAATGAGTAAGAATATATGGATCATTTGAGATTGGTTCTTCAAACCTTGAGGGAGAAAAAGATGTATGTTATGTTTAGAAAATTTGAGTTTTGGTTGGGGTGATGTAGATTTTCTTGGTCATGTGGTATCTAGTGATTATATTAAGGTTGACCTAAAGAAGACCGAGGCCGTGAAGAATTGGCCTAGACCATTGACTCCTTTGAATATTCGGAGTTTTCTTGGATTGGTTGATTATTATAGCGGGGTCATTGAAGGGTTCTCATCTATTGCATCTCCATTGACCAAGATGACTGAAAAGAAAGGTTAGTTCATATTGGCAGATGAGTGTGATAAAAGTTTTCAACCCTTGAAAGACCGGCTTACATTGGCTCCTATTTTCACTTTACTAGATGACTTAGATGGGTTTGTGGTATATTGTGATGTTTCTCAAATCACGATATTTTGTGTACTTATGAAACATGGTAAGGTGATAGAGTATGCATCGATTCAATTGAAGGTGCATGAGCATAATTACCCAACTCATGTTCTTGAGTTAGTGGTGGTGGTGTTTGCTTTGAAGATTTGGAGACACTATTTGTATAGGGTGTATGTTGATGTTTCACTGATCACAAATGTTTGTAATATGTGTTCACTCAAAGAGATCTTAAATTGAGACAAAAGAGGTGGTTGGAACTCCTTACGGGCTACGACATAAGATTACAATATCATCCCAACAAGGAGAATGTTGTAAGTGATGCTCTAAGTAGGCTATCTATAGGTAGTGTGGCTCACATTGAGGAGGAGAAGAACAAGTTGGGAAATGATGTTCGCCGTTTGGCTAGACTACGCTTTAGGCTAGCCCATTCTAATGATGGTGGTATTCATGCTCAGAATAGGGTTGAATCTTCAGTGGTTGTTGATGTAAAGACTAAGAAAGATTTATATCCATCATTGTTTGAGTTGAAGAAGTTGATTTCTAAAAAGAAGATAGAGGTTATCTCCCAAGGGGGAGATGGTATGCTTCAGTATCAAAATCGATTATGTGTTCTGGATGTGGATGATCTTAGGAGGGTGATCATGAGATAAGCCCATAACTCTCATCAATTTATTCACCCGGGATCTACGAAGATGTATCGAGATTTACGGAAAGTGTATTGGTTTCATGGTATGAAGGAGGATATAGCCATGTTTGTATCTGAATACCCTAATTGCCAACAACTGAAGTTAGAGCACCAAAGGCCTGGTTGTTTTGCTCAAGATATTGAAATAACTACTTGGAAATGGAAAGAGAATTCATCTTAATTTAGGTTATTGTTTACCAGATGACTAAGTCGGCTCATTTCATATTGATCAAGACTGCCTTTAGTGCTGAAAATTATGCAATATTGTACATCCAAGAGTTGGTAAGGTTGAATTGTATGCTATGTCTATCATATTGGATTGTGGCACCCAATTCACTTCTTGCTTTTGGAGGTTGTTTCAAAGAGGACTTAGTACTATGGTGAAGTTGAGTATTGCCTTCCGTCCTCAAAATTAATGGGCAAGCCAAGAGGACAATCCAAACCTTAAGGGCATGTTGGGGGCTTGTGTTTTGGAGTTCAAAGGTAATAGGGATGATCATCTTCCACTCATTGAGTTTGCTTATAATAATAACTTTCATGCTAGTATTCTATGACACCATTTGAGGCCTTATATTGTAGGAGGTGTAGATATCTAGTGGGGTGGTTTGAGTTGGGAGAAGTGGCTTTTATTGGCCTTGATTTGTAGTTAGAGGCTATGGATAAGGTGAAGTTGATTCGATAAAGGTTAAAGACAACCCAAAGTTGTAAAAAGTCTTTTTTGGGTGTGAGGAAGAGGGATCTTGAGTTTCATGTTGGTGATTGGGTGTATGTGAAAATCTCACCAATGAAGGGTGTGATGCATTATGGCAAGAAGGCCAAGCTAGGTCCTCAGTATATAGGACCTTATGAGATTCTTGAGTAGATTGGGAATGTGTTATATAGGTTGGAGTTGCCTCCGGATTTGAGTTCTCTTCACCCAATCTTCCATATGTCTATGTTAAGGAAGTTGGTTGATGATCGTAACAATATTATGCCTTTGGAAGATGTTGAGGTTTAGGGGAACTTGTCTTGTACGGAAGTTTCGGTTAAGATTTTGGATAGGCAAGTGAAGTGCATTTATAATAAGGATGTGGCTTCGGTAAGGTGCTTGGGTGATATCAACTTGTGGAAAATTCTACATGGGTGGCGGAGTTCGACCAGATAAAACAATATCCCCATCTTTTCCAATCTACTCAAGCCTAAGGTATTAGGTTCTTCCTTTTCCAAGTTGTCCTAATTCTTCCACTCTTGAGTTTGATGACATGGCATGCATACATATGCACCAAGATGATTTTTATGATGCTTTGAATGATTTGAGTACATTTTAATTTGAGTTTTAATGACTTTATGATTTTCAAGTAATGCAAATGAATTGTATCTTGTGAGTAAATGTTTCAAGTTCTAAGTTAAGCCTTTCAAGCCTTGTTCATGCACATTCGAGGATTAATGTTCCCAAGGGAGAGATGATATAAGGACCCCAGACATTGTATGACCTTATTGGATCTTGGAAATTTTGATTTCAAAAAGTTTTGGACTAACGTGACAATCTGTGGGAGCCCTTATAGTCCATGTGAGGTTATACGGACTGTGTGGGGACTCCTTGTAGTGACCCTTAGCATTGTGTGGGGTGTTAAAGCTTAATCCTGTAGTTTTGGACTAAGGTATGCTACACATAAACCCCACACGGGCCCCGTGAGGCTTTACAGACAACGTGGAGGGTCGTGTGGTAGCCTTAGTCTTGAAATTCCATTGTTTTAGGGACCAAGTAAAATAGAATGGCCAAGTAAATCATCCGAATAGGGTGGTACAACTCATATACCTCCCCCTATGGCTACCGGAGTGAAATGTTTTCTAAGTCTAAATCACCATCTCAGAACTTCATCACGGAAGAAACTTTCTAAGGAAGGTGTGACGAAGGGGGCACATAGAAAGTGTTGCTTGGTACAGTCCGTACTACCCCTTGTATGGGTGGTCCGGTGAAAATAATTCTAAGTATGGGATTAACATTTTAGACATTTATCAGGTGAAATTTTTCCAAGTGTTGGATCACGAACAAGTATATGGACCATTTGACATGTCACAAACCGTATGGTACTCCTTGATACAAAAATTTTAATTTTTCAACTCATGTTATTAATGGTGTTCTCGTAATTAAGGTTTATCCTAAGTGTCTTTGGTGACCTACTGTGGAACCTAAGGATTTCAAATGACCTATACTTTATTCCTTCATTCAAAATTCATTCCTCACACTTAGAATTATATTGAACCCTCTTAAGAACTCTCTCAAAGGACTCGTGTCAATCTAATCTTAGGAATCAAGGGCAGGCTCATTATTCCTCAAATTTCTTCTGGAAACTTCTTCATTAGCTAAGGTATGTGTTATTGATTCTTGGTCCCTTTCAACCAAGAAGACTCAAACTCTTTTACACTTAATTTCATGGAATTTTTTCTTACTTTAAATATGAGTTTTCGATATTATTTTTTATTAAATTTAATTGAAGTATGAGCTATGCTTTATTGTTGATTTTAAGTTGATTTAAGCCCTAATATGTTGAATTACATAATTACTGTGAATATATGATCATGCATTGTCCCATTAATCTTTGATTTAAACATAGTTAATCAATATTGTGATTTGAATGTGGAGTCTACTAATGGATTTACTTGAATTTCATATTGGATGATTGATTTAAGATTGAATCTATGTTGCCTACTGCTATTCACATATCATTCATGGCATACGCATTCATGTTCAATGAAGTTTAAGAAAATTATGAAGTGGGTTAAACCCTTATGTGTTTTATTAAAATAAATTGATGGGTTAAGCTCACTAATATGGTTATGACAACAATGTGATCGCATAAATGTCTATGATTTTAGGCTCTTTGAGCATATTGGTTGTTTACACCTCATGTGATAATGTGAATGAGCTATTCCTATGAATAAAAAGTATCATATGAAATGTGATTTGGTAGTTGAACCCAAGTATTAATAAGCATTAATGATGTTTGGCTTTTAAGTCCAAAGATGCATTGAAATGATTTGATAAGGCTTGCATCTCTTTTGAAATAATGTATATGTATATGTATTCTTGTGGGATGATGATTTAGAACCGATGAATTAGGGGTGTTAGGGATATCCCCGAAGACCCTCTCCCTTTCCTTGGACTATGTGCCAACCATAGGTATATGTGAAAATCCTATCCGAAATGGGGGAGCCCATAATAAAGGTGAATTCTCCAAAATGTAAGTGTCCATAATAAGAAGAATGATTTGATATCATTTATATATATGTGTACATGTGTGTGTGTGAGTGTATGTGAAAATTCTATCCAAAATGGGAGTGCCCGTAAGGTTAAGTATGGTTTACCTTTGACAAGTATACCACCTATTTATGATGAGAGAATTTCATTGGGGTTGCAAGTAATCGCTCGCTTGGTCTTACATATGTCGGTTGAGGACACATCCCTACTATATGTATAAACATTAATGCATTTCATGCATCATTGGTTTCATGGCATATTATATACTATAACTCTTGATATATATCTCTTTCTCTATTATGTTCCCTTGTCATCTAACATTGAACGTAGGTTCGGTAAGTCATATGCATTACATGCCCACATACTTAGTACATTCAAACAAGATAACACATATTTTTGTCTATATGATCTCACCGTGTAGGGACCAAGGATTACTTTTGTCCACCATACGACATCTAGCTAGGATCTTGAGGTTTGTTTTTGTGGTGAGTCCTATCTTCTAAGGATAAAGCATCATTTCTCTACCTATGGTGTTTTATTTATGTCACTTAATTTGAGGGTGAGCCTGGGGTATGTATTAGCCCCTGTTCTACTTATGACTAGAGGCATTGTTTGACATCTTATAAACTCCTTTACATTTATAAGCTCACTGTTGTATTTGGAGATCTTGCTTATCGATTTGGTTATCTATCTGTTATTGTTATATGAATTGAATATGAGTATTCTGATATGTCTATATGTTATGATGTGAAAGATCTTATGTTCTGAATTATCCCCATAGAGTGAGTCATACTTATCCACCCCTTAGTTTTTATATGCTATGTGTTATGTGAATCCATGTTACTCCCTTTCCGTATGACATCCCCATAGCGTGAGTCCTACTTACCCGTCCCTTAGAACTATATGTTTACTATTTGAATATGCTTCTGTACAACTAATATGAATTTGGATACTATGAGGCTTGTTTGGGGACCCTTAGGTTCTCATTCTCCATTTCACTCCTAAACCCTTAGGTTCAGGTTTTGACACCATATACGTCATAAATAGATTGGACCAGTATTGTCAATCTCCAATAAATAGAAAAGAATCCATAATAAAGAAATATAGAAAGTAAAAGTTTCAAAAGGGCTACAAATACATTGTCTTAAACAAAGCAAAGATATAAGATAGATGAAAAATTGGTGGAGTACAGAAGTGAGGGCTCAGCACAATAAAGCTACTAGTCTTGGATTTCGAAAACTAGCCTCTAGCTGGTGGAGGAGTGTCTGTCCCTACATGGTTGAATCATACAGGCAAAATATACGTTAGTGTGTTTGAATGAACTATATATGTGATATGTAATGCATGGATGAAATTGTAATGACATCAATATTAAACATAACATATAAGGATAAATAAAATAAAGGATACATAACCAAGCTTAAACATGCACAACAAATATGGTTTAAAATCAACTTGAGACTATGCATAAGAAAGTATATAAAGTGGAGACATTACATAAGATCATAAGTTTGTGGGAATGAACCATAATCGACATATAAAATCATGTAAGCAACTACATGGAATCCAACATAACTCCCTACGTTGGCATAGGGAGGCCACTTGCCAGGTGAAACTCCGTCAACCTTAGCATGCATCATTATAATATAAATAGCCTATATAGATCAACTAGACTAGCCTACAAGGGCTTTTATAGTGGCTCATAGTTATTGTGACAAAAGTTTGCTTCTAAGGCTCCCTTACCAAACCTCACTAGAAACTCACTTCCAGTGCTAAGTCATCCGATGGAATCTTTAAAGTTCAACTTAGAATCACAAGTAGAAATCATAGGAGTAGCTCAAATTAGGAACCACTAAGTAAGAGTTGTCCTTTCATCTTTGGGATCTTTCTTAAACATCTTTTAGCGTATTTAACATCAAACTCATATCTTTGATAAACTTAACTTTGAAGCACTTCATTAATGTCCTAATAATAATTATAAGTTATAGAACGATTTACTAGAAAATTAGATGGGGCTTAGTTTTATCATGGAACAATCATAAATCACAAAAGTAATAGGAATGTTTTTCAAAAAGGAACATTGAAATCACCCAGCCTTGATCTTATCAAAAATTGTCATGGAATCAACATCATATTTCAAATATGCATATATTTACTTAGTAAAATAGTTATAGAACCTCATAAGTATCGTACCATAACATAAATATCATGAAATTATTATAAGCATGCACATAAACTAGAGGAACTTAACGAAAAGGTAAAATATCTAATAGGGAACTTTATCAGTGAAAGGACACTCATATATCAATTCACATGCCTTGGAAGATCTGGAGAGAAACTAACTTGTAGGATTGAGAAAGAATCTTCGAAACTCACCCTTGCCCTAGCTTGTTCTTGAGAAACCCTTTGTGCCATAGAAATTTCAAGAGTAAAGAATGGGAGAAGGAATGAAGGAATTATCGCTTAAAGGGTGTTATAGGTTCCCTTTCTCGCCCGAGCCCCCCTCCTAAATGACACAATATAGGAATAAAAAGGACAAAAATAATAAAATTGCCCCTTATTAAAATTGCTGAAGTCAACCTATGAGACCTTGATCACGGGTCGTAAGTCAATCCACGGGCCAGAAGTCCCATTATCTGATGACACATTTGAAAATCCTAAAAACTAACTTTGCTGGACTAAAAAATATGAACCATTAGTATGGGCTGTAAAATATCTTTCAGTCTGAGGTTGGACTTATAAAGTCCTTCCTTACTTTACCATGGACCAATTATGAAATCTTGGGTGGAAATTGCTTTGACCGATTTCTCTGTAAGGATTTTCCTCATTTCCTTGGACTTACTCATGATAGGTTCCTGCGAGCCGTGAGCGATTCAATGTACTATGTGATACTCGCATGTCACTTTCCTGAAAACTCCAAATTCCCTTCATGTCTAAAGACCTACTAATAAAACCATCTGCAAACCTTAAGGTATCTTATGGGCCATCGCTTGGTTGGTGGGTTACCTTACACTTGGAAACTTTTTCCCTTTATCAAGTTCTAGGTTTAAGAATGAACCCATGGGTTGTATGTCAACTTATGGGCCATAAGTTATCCTATGAATTAGACTCCAAGTTATATTTCACGACAACCTTTCTATATTTAAGGCTCTTAAACTAGGGTTCGTTCTACTTATTGCTCTCACTAGATACCACATACGCAATAACGGCAACCTCATCTAGCCAAAACTCATATTTGTCAAATTTGGCATAAAGCTTTTGCTCCCTTAGGGTTTGAATACTACCCTCAAGTGTTCGATATGTTGTTTCTCACCTCAGGAGTAGATAAGTGTGTCATCAATAAACACCAAAATGAACATATCGAGGTAGGTCTTAAACACCATATTCATGAGGTCCATAAATATTACTATTGCAATTAATGAAGCCAAATGACATCATCACAAACTAGAAATGACTAAACCTAGTCCAGAATGTCATCTTAGGGATGTCACTCTCTCTCACCCTCAATTATTGATAATGGATCTCAAGTCAATTCTTGAGGAATGAGTTGCCCCTTGCAATTGATCAAACAAATCATCTATTATCAAAAGGGGATACTTATTCTTGATGGTAAACTTATTGAGTTGACAGTAGTCAATGCACATGTGGAGCGACCTATCCTTATTCGTTATCAATAAAACATGGGCACCCCATAGGGACCATTTAGGTCTAATGAAACCCGTCTCCAACAAATTCCTAAATTGCTCTTTTAGCCCGTTCAACTCTATAGGAGCTATTATATATATGGAGAGATTAAGATGGGTTAGGTATCAAGTAAGAGGTCTACATCAATGTCTATTTCTCTTTTAGGAGGAACATTTGGTAACTCATTTGGTGAGACATCAAGAAACTTATTTACAACAAGGATTGACAGAAGAGAACGAACTTTGAAAAATACATCTTTTGACCCTTACTAAACGGTAGATAAACACCTTGGAGATCATTTTCGGTCCTTTAGGAAGGAAATGAACCGAACCCTAAATAAATAGTTAATACCCTTCTACTCATGAATTGGCTTATTAGGGAATTGGAATTTGACCCTACAAGTTCTATAATCCATGGAAGTGTAGTAAACATGAAACCAATCCATCCCAATAATCATATCAAAGTCTACCATGTAAAGCTCAATTAAGTCACGTAGAATCACTGTATGCAAGATGGAAATAGGACCACTTATATAAACTCTTTATGCTATAATAGACTCACCTTTGGGGTTACTTACCTCATAAGGCTCATGGAGGACCATAAGACATGCATGAAACTTATAAACAAGGAATGGGGTTACAAAAGATAAATTTTCTCCTAGATCTACAAGTGCATGTAGATCATAATAAAAATCTCTTAACATACTGGTGATCATGTTTAGAGATTCTTCTACCTCTTGGACCACATGAAGAAGATAGAACCAGTTAGTCCTTTGGGTGCCTTGGGCTTGACCCTACTAGCTTTGAGGTCTTGTGCTTCTTCTCCTACAATCCTTGGACTGGTGGATGGGCTTCCCACAAGTGAAGCAACCATTAGACATATCTAGACATTCTCTTTTTGGGGCTTTCTGCACTTAGGGTAATTATGAATTTCGGTCTAGGGAGCCACCCTTTTTTTCCTTTGTAGTCCAGGGAGGAGCATTAGTGGATCTTTTCCCACTTTGCTTTTGGCCACCTTGAAATTTATGAGCCCTCTTGGACTACTTTGACCTTTCATGAAGATTCTCCCCTTTAATTTGCTTCGAGTACATATCAAGCAGGAAATGTCCACCTCCTTGAGAACCATATCCGCCATGTATTCCTTATAGACCAGCTTAGAGACATCAAAAATTAACTTTCTGATTCAAGCCCTAAGATTCATAACTATAAAGGGAACATACTTTTACAATTTGGTGAATTTGAGAGCATACGCCCTCACACTTATGGTCCTTTTCTTTAAGCTTATAAACTCTTGGACCTTCACCTCCCTAAGCTCAATTGGGAAGAAGTTGTCCAAGAAAGCACATTTGAATTTATCATAACTGATAAGATCTGCCTTGGCCTCGCTTTTATGGCCATTGTTCATACCAAATCTTGGTGAATCCTTTGAGTTGGTAGGACACTAAGTCAATTTTCTTTTGTGATAGAATGCCCTTCACCATAAATACCTGGTAAGCCTCCTTAATGAAGTAAATAGGGACCTCACCCCTCTTAAACCCATTGAATTCTAGTGGGTTCATTTGTATAAATTCACATACTTTGGTAGCCTTGGTAGGTACTTTGGGAGATACGACTATTTCCTAGTTGGCTTGATTGGCCAATTCTTAGGCCAATTGGAATGCGGCTCAAAACATCACAAGAGACACTACATCATCTTGTTAGAGTGGTGGAACTTGTTTTTCAAGAGTACCTCATTGATGTGGAGCTTTTTGTGGAAACATGATCTATAAAGAAACAAAAGGCCATTATGAAATGCCCCAAATTGTGCTTCAAAAATGCTCATAATCAAACTTTTTATATATCTCAAAATTCGTGCATGATATCAAAAATTTGACTTTATATTCTCAATCAGGGAAAATATTGAGTGGGAATTGGGTATAACCCAGATTTTAGAGGACCCATAGCAAAAAATATTATTTGCTAATTTTTGCCAAACAGTGTCTGTCTGTGCCTAGGCAGCGATGTGCCTAGGGCACATAGCAGTACAAGTTCTGCCTTCACATTGGGTCCATGTCGTGGACCAGATGTGAACCAGTGTTGATTGTTTCTTAATTTTCTTGTGTTGGCCAATGGCATTGGGGTTATATCCCTATGCCCACTAATGCATAAAAACACCCATACTTAGCTATTTTTCAACTCTATATCACTCAAGACCCTCTCATAAACCTCTCCAAGACTTAACCAAATATCATATTCAAATTTCAAGGATTCCAATCTTAAATTTATGACTTAATGATTCTCTTCAATCTTTAAGTTCTATTCAAGATCACTCATGAAAATACAAGTCTGAGGTATGTGGGTTTTATCCATTGGGTTCTTTCACCCATGGAGCCCAATATTCTTATATAGCATGATTCCAATTTGTATCATCTATGGGTATCTATTATTATGGATTATGATTATAAATTATGTTGTTTTTTTATTAAATGTTGATTGATTATGTATATCTATCTATTTTCAACCTTATAGCATGAATTGGTTCTGTCTATAAAGACTATACATATTTTAAGCTATGAAACTATGATCTATTATGAGATTTGATGATAGATTTGAAGGTACCCTATATTAGGGTTTTACTATATATTGGTGGGTTTATTTATATTGGGTTTTCTCATATTATTTCACTCTTGAATTGCATGATTTTGAATAAGCATTATGCACCCACCAAGTGTTTGATAAAATGTCCTGGCAAGGATTCTCAAGTTATTAATAATATATTACATGGTTTATATGTCAAATGACTTTATGATGATTAAGGGCTTGCATGTATGCATTGAATTCATTAAAAGTATCTATGATTTTGCAAGTAGACCACAACTTGTTGGGGGGTGACCTGCGCAATCACCATATTAGGGGGTGATATACCTCAATCACCTTGTTGAGGAGTGACATACCTTGATCACCTTGTAGGGGGTGACATGTCCAATCACCTTGTTGAGGGGTGACATACCTCGATCATATTGTTGGAGGGTGACATGCACAATCTCTTTGTTAAGGGGTGACGTACCTCGATCACCTTATTGGGGGCGATATGCTTAGTAACATTTTGAGGGGTGGTGTACCTAAGTCATCTTACAAGGGAGTGACATGCGTTGGATTCCAAGTGGTAGCTTGTTTGGTCTATGTTGATTATGGTCTATTTCCACACATTTGATATGTACCTTGCAAGTTATATTATTTACAAACATGTTTTAGTTCAAGCATTAATCACGCATACCATATTGATATTACCCTTATCTATTGTCTATGACTATACATTTTGACTATATTGGCTTATGTCTTATTGCATTGTATCCTACATACTTAGTATATTCGAACATACTAATGCATACTTTATGACTACATGATATTACTATATAGGGACTAGAGCACCTCTCAATCATCCTCCACGTAGCTAGTTTGGTACTTCAGAAGATAAGCTTTGGTGAGTCCTCAAGTCCGAGGACATTATCTATGCTACTCTTGTTATTTGATATTTCTTTATGTTGAACACTTGTTACTATGAGGGTGAGACCGAAAATTATCTTGGCCCCCACCCCATTCCATTTTAGAGGTGTTGTTGGATAAATGATGTACGTATGTTATGAGCTTGACTCTTTCATACTTTTATAAATATCAAGACTTTCCTTAGTCCCGCTTCCCTTATTTATATGTCTTGTGTTGTTTATTTTACTTTGTAATCAAGGATGTGTGAATGTTATGCTAAGAGGCTTGTTTGGGGTCTCTTTAGGTTTTCATTCGCTGTGTCACGTCTAGGCCCTAGGCTTAGGTCGTGAAAAACATTATTTTAGAGCACTAGGTTGTTAGTGGTCCTCTAAATCCAACACATCATCTCGATTAGAGTCTTATTCATGGATGTGAAGCATGCAACAACTATGAATGGGAGGTTGCATTTTATAAAATGTTTCACTTCTTCATAGACTGTTTCATGCTTTAGATTTGAGTGTAAGGTTTTTTCCCTTAAAAAAATGCTCTTTGCTCTTCTAGATCATGATTATTCCAAGAGGGAGACTAAGTAGAGCCGACACATCTGACAAGTAACTGGCCCCTCAAGGGAAAGAGGTAGCCCAAGATGAATTCTAGGATGTTATTACAATTTTGGCTGGTGCTATGACCAACCAAATTCGCCGAGAGTCCAAGCACCTCGTGCTCCTACTTCGGCTTCTAGGGTGAGAGATTTCACTAGAATGAACCCACCGGAGTTCCATGGATCCAAACTAAATGAGGATACCCTTAATCAATGAGGTATACAGTCACGACACAAGCATAGGGACTAGACATGACATGGTGAATGGAGAACATGAAGAGACTCCGATCAAGCCTTTCAACATATAATTACACATGCTTGGTTGCAGAACCAATTAGACAACAATAAAAGAATTGAAATAAGTGCAAACGGACTAGGGGAAATCCTTTATTTCATAATCATCATAAGCGCTAAAAGGGAGCCAAGCTTATAGCATCACTAGATAACTTGTTCAACAACACCTTTAACATAGAACTTAGCAGGGTACAAGACAAGCAACAGGGCTCACTCTCATAGTCAGAATATACATTAAAGGAAAGAGATTTTTTATACATAGCATAAGATCAAAGATATTGCCCCCGAAATTGAGGACTCACCAACTTGCTTTATAGAGATAGTACTAGCCATGGGGAGGATAAGGATGATCGTGAAGAGCTCGGGTTCCTACATGATAACATCATGAAGGAATTAATGCAACAAGAAATAGACAACATAGTCGAAATGCAATATCATAGCAATGGATACCATAATAACAATATGACATGTATGAATGATACTTGAAGTAAAACATGTTTATATAGGACATATTATATGTGAAGGAAGAGACCATCATTATAGACTAAGCAACTTAGTACTTGGAATCCAAGGTAGACCACCCCCTAGAAGTTATTGAGGAATCAACCCTTCAATTACTTGACGGATATGGTCGTCCTCCATCGGAAGTGATTGAGGTATCAAACCCTCAATTGGTTTATGGATTACCATTCCCATCTGATGCGATTGAGTAATCAACCCCACAATTAGTTGATGGACATAAATGGCCTTTGCTAGAAGTGATTATGGTATCAATGCCTCAATTTGTTGATGGCATACCCACCCCATCTGAGGTGATTGAGGTATCAACCCCTTAATTGTTATGTTTAACTCACAACACAATAGATATATATCATGAAATCATCACATAAGTACCATCCTTTCATCATCATAAAGTCACTTAACTCATATGCCAAGCATTCGACCTTCAACAATTCAAGATATGTTAACCAGACATTTTATCAAACCCTTGGTGGGTCTCTAATGCTATTAAAAATATCATGCAATTCAAGAGTGACATCATGCAAATAAACTTGAAATAAATCAACCCACCAATAGTAGGTAATACCATCATGCAACATACATCAAAACCCTTCATCAAATCTCAAGATAGATCAAAGATTCATAGCTCAAAACATGCTCAAACAGTCACACTTTTATGAATACCCATTATAGTTTATAGTCAAATTTATAGTAAATAAGACCCGTAAGTAAAACAACTTAGAGACATGAAATTTTTGTAAAAAGAAAGCTTGGGAACCACGGGTGAAAGGACCCAATGGTTGAAACCCATATACCCTAACTTTGGAGAATTCATTGATAAAGATTGAGATGAGAACTTGAAGCTTAAGTGAAATCCTTAAGATCTGGAATGATGTTTGGCACTTGAATTTTGGGTGAAATATTCGTTTGAGAGAGTATCAGGGCATGTCTTCTATGATATGAAGGTGAAATATGGCTAAGTCGTTTCACATATAGGAAGACTTAGGACCAAGACCCAAAAGTATCAGATCGAGATAAAATAACTGGGCAAAAATAACAGTGAGGCACGCCCTGGCTGCATCGCGCCAGGGGCGTACACTGCTCACTGGAAATTGTAACTTTGAAAGTTGAAATTTGGATTTGTTCGCTCTAAAATAAGGTTAAGACCCATTTATCACTCAATGTTTTCGCCTGATCAAGAATATGAGGTAAGAGTTTTGATGTCAAGAATGAATTTTGATATATATGGAAATTATGATTTTGGACACTTTTGAGGCACATTTTTGACACTTTTTGAGATCGTTTCAATATCTTCCCCATGGGAAAATTTTTCCCCAAATGTCAACGAAATATAGATAAGAACGATAATTATGAAGAGATCATCCCTAACAAGAATGCCAAAATGCACTTAAACATCATTTTCAAAAATCACAGCATAAGTGTAAAAATCACCACGAACTTGTCAACATAAATATGAATGCATGCAAATGACATAAGGGATGATACATAAGACTTGAAATCACATAAATGACTTGGAATTATTACATTAGGGTTGAGTGAAATGTAAAATATAGGGATATCGCTTTTGCATGTCCACTTCGGCATCCCATGTAGCACTTTCGACTTGTTAATTCCTCCAAAGGACCTTAACGGAAGCCACATATTTGTTCCTTCACCTCTTCACTTGTGTATCTAAGATCTCTACTAGAACCTCTTCATAGGTCAGGTTTTCTTAAACAACACCCACAACCTCCAATGGATCAATAGCATTCGGATCACCTACACATTTCCTCAATATAGATACATGAAAGACCGAATGAACCAAGTCCATTTTGCTAGGCAAATCCAACTCATAGGCTACCTTCCCTATTTCCTCAACACCCTATAAGGACCCACTTACCTTGGAGTCAATTTACCCTTCTTACCAAAATGAACCACACCCTTCATGGGTGAGACCTTCAAATAGACCCAATCACCAACTTTAAATTCAAGCTCACTTATCCTCACATTGACATAGGACTTTTGTCAACTTTAGGCCATTTTCAACCTCTCCCTAATCAACCTTACCTTCTATATAACCTCCATGACTAGATCCATATCTAACAAAGTCGTTTCCCCTTCATCAAACCATCCAACTGGAGACCTAAAACATCTACCATAAAGAGCATCAAAAAGAGCCATAACAATACTAGAATGATAGCTATTGTTTTAAGAAAACTAAGTCAATGGATTATGATCATCCCAACAACCCTTAAACGCCAATGCACAAGTTATAAGCATATCTTCAAGAGTTTGGATAATTCTTTCGACTTGGCCACCTATTTGAGGCTCAAAGGTCATACTAAGTTTTACCTTAGTACCAAGACCCCTTTGGAACGACCTCCAAAATTGTGAAGTGAATTGAGCATCATGATCCCATATGACAGACTAGGGCACCCTAGGTGAAACGATCCCAAAACGTTCCCTAAAATGTGCCTTGAAAGTGCCCAGATTATAATTTCTACATATGCCAAAATCTATGCATGATATCAAAAATTTGACTTCATATTCATGATTAGTGAGACGAATTAAGTGGGAACTAGGTCTAACCATGATTTTAGTGAAATTGAACCGCAATTTCAATCTTCTAAAAATAACTTATCTAGTATTAATTAGAGTCCCTAGCGCAACGCGGCCAGGGCGCGAACTAGTGTAAAACTTGCCTTCGCGATAGATTTGCATCATGGACCAGTGCAGACCTGTATTGCTAGTGATTTTTATCTTGGTCCAAGGCTTTTGGGTCTTGAGCCTAAGTCCTGCCATGAATAAAAATACTTACAGTTAGCCATATTTTACTTTCATATCATACAATACATTCCAAATGCTCTCTCAAACACTTAGACAAATATATTTCCCCAAATTTCAAGTCCCAAAACTCATCCAGCTCTAAAGGATTTCACTCAAGCTTCAAGTTATCATTTTCAATCTTCATTAAGGATTCTCTAAAGACAAGATATGTGGGTTTCAACTATTGGGTCCTTTCACCTATTGTGCCCAAACTTTCTTCTTACCTAAATTACATGATTCTAAGCTAATTTTACTTATGGGTCTTCTATCAAAAACTTGACTATGAACTATGTTGGGGTTTTGTAAAAGTGTGACTGTTATTTTGAGCTATGAATCTTAGATCTATCTTGAGAATTGATGAAGGGTTTTCGTGTATGTCACATGAAGGTATGACTAAGTGTTGGTGGGTGGTTTTACATTATGTCTTCTTGCATGATTTCACTGTTGAATTTCATGATTTTGTACTAGCATTGCACACCATCAAGTGTTTGATAAAATGTCTAGTTAATGTATATTGAGTTGTTGAAGGCCTAATGCTTGGCATCTGAGTTAACTAACTTTATGATGATGAAAGGTGTTATGTATGTTTTGACCCCATGAGAAGTATCTATTGTGTTGTGAGTTGACCATAGCTAATTGAGGGGTGATGCCTCAATCGACTTAGATGGCGGTGGTAATCCATCAACCAATCAGAGATTTGTAACTCAATCGCGTAGGATGGGGGTGGTAAGCCATCAACCAATTAAGGGGTTTGTATCTCAATCATCTCGTATGGGGGTGGTAAGCCATCAACTAATTGAGGAGTTGGTACCTCTATTGCCTAGGATGGGGGGTGGTAACCCATCAACCAATTGAGAGGTTGAATGTTAGTCACCTAGGGTGGTGGTGGTAAGCCATCAACCAATTGAGGGGTTGGTACCTCAATCATTTCTAAAGGTTGGTCTACCTTAGGTTCCACATACTATGTTGCTTGGTCTATGATCATGATCTATTCCTACATATGTAATATGATTTATGTGTAAGCATGTTTACTCCAAGTATCATTGCTACATGCCATATTGTTATATGTTCATGTATTACCAAATTATACATTTTGACTATGTTGCCTATCTATTGTTGCATTGCATCCTACATAGTTAGTACATTTAAATGTACTAACGCATACTCTATGCCTACATGATGTTACCATGTAGGAACCAGAGACTCACTTGATCCTCCTCCTCCTCCGCATGGCTAGCGCAATATCTCTCAAAGCAAGTTGTTGAGTCATCAACTTCCACGATATATTTTTTTGCATTTATGCTATGTATAAACTGTCTTTTCTTTATTATATGATTTAACTATGAGGGTGAGCCCGATTTCTTATTTTGGCTCATGCTAAGTTTAGTGTTTAGAGGTATTGTTGGATATGCTATGTAATGATGCTACGAGCCCTGACTCTATTTGACTTTATGATGCTTTAATATATGAAAGATGTCTCTTAGCCCTATGTTCCCTTTTTACTATCTCTTATTATTATTTTATTGCTTTCATGACTAATAATATGTAATGATATGCTAAGAGGCTTGCTTGGGGTCCCTTCGGGTTCCCATGCACTGTGTCACATCTAGGCCCTAGGCTTGGGTCATGACAAATTTGATATCAGAGCACTAGGTTGTTAATTGTCCTTGGAATCCAACACACTATGTCGATTAAAGTCTTATTCATGCTTGTTTTATGCACCGCAACTATGAGTAAGATGCTATGAGATGTTTTCAGCAATGTTTCATTTTTTCTTTAGCTATGTCATGCTGTAGAAGTTAAGGTAAGCTTCCCCCCCAATGATTATTCTTTGCTATGCTAGATCATGTCTAGCACAAGAGGAAGAAGAGTCCGCACACAAGAGGAACAATCGGCTCATGGTGACCTCTGGGATGCTCTCACTTTGCTAGGTCAAGTTATGGCTAATCAAGTCAATCAACGGTCCCAAGTCTCTCACACCCTACTCTGGTATCTTTGGTGAGGGACTTTTTGAGGATGAACCCACCAGAGTTTAACGGGTCTAAGGTAGATGAGGATCCTCAAGAATTTATTTATGAGATATACAAAGTGTTGGCTATCTTGGATATAAGGTCAGAAGAGAAGGCGGAGTTGACGGCTTACCAACTCATGGGGTGGCCCAAATATGGTACACTCCATAGAAGGAGGAGAAGGGACATAAAAATATCGTTCTATATGAGTAGTTCAAGGCGGGTTTCCTGAACCAATTCTTTCCTCTTGAGCTTAGAGAGGAAAAAATAGTGGAGTTCGTGAATTTGATGCAAGGCTCTATAAGTGTGAGGGAGTATGCCCTCAAATTCAACCAACTCTTTAAGTACACTTCACACTTAGTTTTTGACCCAAGGTCTAGAATTAAAAAGTTCATAATAGGTATATCTAACTTGGTGAGTGAGGAGTGCCGGTCCGCTATGTTGAATAGTGACATGAAGTTGTCCTGCTTAACGACTTACCGAACATATGGAGAGGGACAAGTTAAGGAAGAAAAGGGGTCATGAGGCCAAGAGGGCCATTTTTAATAGTATGTTCCAAAGTCACAAGGGTGGCCAATTTCACCTAGGCCAAGGGTCTTCTCATACTCCTAGTTGGAGGTTTGCCAATGACTACCCAAGGTCCCAAGAGGGTGGTGGTGTGATGCCTAGACTCGTGTGTCCAAAGTATGGTAGGGATCAATTAGGCCCATGCTTCAGGGATACTAATGCTTGTTTTGGTTGTGGGGAAGTAGGACACAAGATAATTGATTATCCATAATATCGTAACAAGGTAAGGATATTTGTCCTCAAGGAGGGGGTGCTAATGTGGTTCCTTTAAGTAGAGGAGCCCAACAAGGTGGTGCCCAAGGAATAATTTATTTTATGATCTCCATTGGACGAAAGAGGTTGATGAGGTGCCCAATGTCATCACCAGTATGTTAAAAGTCTTTGATTTTGATGTGTATGCATTGATAGACCTGGGTGCCACTCTTTCTTTTATTACTCCTCTTATTGATAAAAAGTTTTCATATTTATCCCAAATTGTTGTGTGAGTCTTATGAGGTATCTACTCTTATTGGTGCATCTTAGAAACTGTGCATCTATTGTTGCTAGAAAGATCTATAGAAATTGTCCCATTTGTATCTTGCATAAAATATTGCCTTATGATCTCATTGAGTTGGATATGGTTAATTTTGATGTCATTCTTGGGATGGATTGGTTGCATGCATATTACGCATCTATTGATTGTAGAACTCGTAGGGTCAAATTGTAATTCCTAAATGAACCCATCCTTGAGTGGGAGAGTCATGATGTGGTGGTCAAGGGTAGGTTTATCTCTTGCATTAAAATCCAAAAGTTGATCTCTAAGGGGTGTCTCTATCATCTTGTGAGGGTTAGAGATGTTGAGTTTAAAGTCCTTCCTATAGAGTCGGCTTCAATGGTAAATGAGTTCCTTGATATCTTTCCAAGTGACCTTCTTGGTATTCCTCCCAAAAGAGAAATAGACTTTAGTATAGACCTCCTTCCTGATACTCGACCCATTTCTATTCCCCCTTACCGTATGGCCCTGGCGGAGTTAAAAGAGTTGAAGGAGCAATTGAGGACTTGTTAGAGAAGTGTTTTATTAGGCCTAGCCAATCACCTTGGGGTTCACCAGTGTTGTTTGTGAAGAAGAATGATGGGTCTCTTAGAATGTATATTGACTGCCAGTAACTTAATAGGGTTACCATCAAGAATAAGTACCCTCTCCTAAGAATTGATGATTTGTTTGACCAAATTCAAGGGGCTAGTCACTTCTATAAGATTTATCTTCGATCTGGGTATCATCAAGTGAAGGTGAGGGATTGTGACATTCCCAAGATGGTCTTTCAGACTAGGTATGGTCTTTATGAATTTACGATTATGTCTTTTGGGTTGACCAATGCACTGGCTATCTTCATAGATCTTATGAATAGGGTCTTTAAACCCTACTTTGATTTGTTTGGGGTTGTTTTCATTGATGATATTTTGATATACTCTCATAGTAAGGAGGAGCATGTACCTCATTTGAGGGTAGTGCTACAAATATTGAGGGAACAGAAGTTGTATGCTAAATATGAGAAGTGTGAATTTTGGTTAAAAGAGGTTTTCTTTCTAGGTCATGTGGTCTTGGAGGATGGTATTAAGATGGATCCTAAAAGTACGGATATGATTATAAGTTGTCCTAGACCTTTGATCCCATCAAAAATTAGAAGTTGCTTGGGCTTAGCGGGTTACTATCAGAGGTTTGTGAATGGCTTTTCTTCTATTTCCTCTCCCATGACTAAGTTGTCTCAAATGAAGGCTAAGTTTTTATGGATTGATGAGTGTGAAATGAGTTTCCAATCCTTGAAGGATAAACTTGTGTCCGCTCTTTTCTTATCTCTACAGGAAGAGTTAGAAGGGTTTGTTATGTAATGTGATGCCTCTCGAATTTGTTTGGGTTGTGTTCTAATTTAAAATGGTAAAGTCATAGCCTATGCTTCTAGGCAACTCAAAGTGCATGAAAACAATTATCCTACTCATGATCTAGAATTGGTTGCCATGGTACTTACTTTGAAAATTTTTCATCATTATTTGTATGGGGTACATGTTGATGGATTCACCGATCATAAGAGTCTCCAATATGTGTTCAAAAAAATGATCTCAACTTGAGACAAAGAAGGTGGTTAGATCTTCTTAAGGATTATAATATGAGTATGCATTATCATCTCAGTAAGGCTAATGTGGTGGCAAATGCTTTGAGTAGGGTGTCTATGGGTTGCTTATTTTGAAGAAGGGGGCAAAAAGGTGGCTAGAGAGGTTCATCAGTTGGCTAGATTAGGGGTTAGGTTGGAAGAGGTTGATAATGGTGGTATTGTGGTTGTTGATGGTTCAAAATGCTCCTTGGTTGATGAGGTAAAAGCAAATCATGATCTTGATCCCTCCTTGATAGAATTGAAGGCCTTGATGAGAGAGGGCAAGGTGGAGGTTTTCTCCTAAGGGGAAGATGGTACCCTTAGGTACCAAGGTAGGTTGTGTGTGCCTTTTGTTGATGATTTGAGAAAGAGGATTCTTGATGAGGATAATAATTCTTCCTATTCCATTTACCCCAGTTCTACCAAGATGTATGGAGATTTGAGGGATGGGTTTTGGTGCGGAGTTATGAAGAAAAATATTGCCAAATTTGTATCCGGTTGTCATAGTTGCCAGTCAAAGCCAAATACCAAAGGTCGGGTTCCCTAACCCAAGACATAGAGATTCCTACTTGGAAGTGGGAGGAAATTAACGTGGATTTTGTTGTTGGGATGCCTAAGAATAGAAGGGGTTTTGATTCTATTTGGGTTGTGGTTTATAGATGACAAAGTCGGCTCATTTGCTACCGGTTAAGACTACTTATGGGGCCGAAGACTATGCTAAATTGTACATTCATAAGTTGCTAAGATTGCATGGGGTACCCTTGTTTATCATAACAGATTGTGGTGCTCAATTCACTTCACACTTTTGGAGGTCCTTCCAATGGGGTCTTAGTTGCAAGGTTAAGCTCCATACGACCTTTCACCCTCAAAAGAATGGACAAGCCGAAAGAACTATCTAAACTCTTGAGGATATTCTTAGAGCTTGTATTTTGGAGTTTAAGGGTAGTTGTGATGATCATCTTTCATTGGTTGAGTTAGCTTACAACAATAGCTCTCATTCTAGCATTGGTATGGCTCCTTTTGAGGCCCTCTGTGGTAGGCATTGTAGATCACTGGTGTGTGGTTTGAAGTAGGAGAAATGTCTTTGTTGTATCTAGATATGGTTATGGAGGTTATGTAGAAGATAAAGTTGATTAGAGAAAGCTTGAAAATAGCCCAAAGTCGTCAAAAGTCCTATACCGATGTGAGAAGAAGGGAGCTTGAATTTAAAGTTGGGATTGGGTCTATTTGAAGGTTTCACCCATGAAAGGTGCGATTCATTTTTGTAAAAAAGGAAAATTGAATCCAAGATTTGTGGGTGTTTATAGGGCGATGAAGAGGATTGGTAAGGTGGCTTATGAGTTAGAGTTACCTAGTGAAATAGATTTGGTTCATTCGGTGTTTTATATATCTATATTAAGGAAATCTGTGGGTGATCCAAATGCCCTTGTTCCATTAGATGTTGTGCGATTAGATGAATACAACTTAACATATGAAGAGGTTCTAGTAGTGATCTTGGATAAACAAGTGAAGAGACTGAGAAACAAGGATATGGCTTCCGTTAAAGTCCTTTGGAGGAATCAATAAGTCAAAAGGTCTACATAGGAGACCGAGGCAGACATGCAAAAGTGATATCCTTATCTATTCCATTCTACTCAAGTTTAAGGTACCAACTCTAAGTCCCCTATGTCATTTCAAGTATTATGCTTCTACCCCTATGTCATTTATATGCATTCATATTTGTATTGACAAGTTCATGATGATTTTCACACTTATGTTGAGATTTTGAAAAAAAAGGTGTTTAAGTATATTATTGCATTCTTATTGGGGCTAATTTATTCATGATTACTATCCTCATATATGTTTCTTTGACATTGTGGGACTAATGTTTCCAATGTAGAGATATTGAAATGACCCCAAAAAGTGCCCAAAGTTGTGTTTCAAAAGTGCCTGGAATCGTAATCTTTATATATCTCAAAATTTGTGCATGATATCGCAAATCTAACTTCATATTTGTGATCAAGGGGCAAAATTATGTGGGAAATAGGTCTCACCCCAATTTTAGAGCAACCAAATCACAATTTCAATTTTCCCAAATTCTCTTATATATAATTGATCCATGTCCCTAGCGAAATGCGGCCAGGGCACAGACCTTTGTAAAACTTGCCTCTGCAATAGGTCCACATCGCAGACCAGATATGGACCTGTACATTTTATTGCCAATGATTTTTATCTAGATCTAAGGCTTTTGGGTTTTGGTCCTAAGTCTTCCCATGCGTAAAAATACCTATACTTAGCCATATTTTATCTTCATATCATGCAAGACATTCCCCAATACTCTCTCAAACACTTGTACAAATATTTAACCCCAAATTTTAAGTCTCAAAACTCATCCGAATCATAAGGATTCCACTCTAGCTTCAAGTTTCCATTTTCAATCTACATCAAGGATTCTCCAAAGTCAAGGTATGTGGGTTTTAATCATTGGGTCCTTTCACCCATGGTGTCCAAGCTTCCTTTTTACCTAAATTATATGTTTCTAAGTTGATTTTACTTATGGGTCTTCTATTATGAACTTGACTATAACTATTTTGGGGTTTTGTGAAAGTGTGACTGTTTTTTGAGCTATGAATCTTATATCTATCTTGAAATTTGACGAAGGATTTTGATGTATGTTATATGAGGGTATTACTAAGTGTTGGTGGGTAGTTTACATTAAGTTTTCTTGTATGATTTCAATCTTGAATTGCATGGGTTTACACCAGTATTGTACACGCACCAAGTATTTGATAGAATTTTATGTTAATGTATCTTAAGTTGTTGAAGACCTAATCCTTGGCATATGAGTTAAGTAACTATATGATGATGAAAGGATGTTATGTATGTGTTGATCCCATGAGAAGTATCTATTGTGTTCTGAGTTGACAATAGACAATTAAGAGATGATGCCTCAAATGCCTTGGATGGGGGTGGTAAGCCATCAACCAATTGAGGGGTTGGTACCTCAATTGCCTAGGATGGGGGTGGTATGTCATTATCCAATTTAGGGGTTGGTACCTCAATCATCTCGGATGGAGGTGGTAAGCCATCAACCAATTGAGGGGTTGGTACCTCAATCTCCTAGGATGGGGATGGTAAGCCATCAACAAACTGAGGGGTTGGTACCTCAATCGCCTTGGATGGGGGTGCTATGCCATCAACCAATGGAGGGGCTGGTACCTCAATCATTTCTAAGGGGTGTCTATCATGATCCAAGCCTAGAGCCTAGATGTAACATGGCAAATGGGGAACCCAAAGGAACTCCAAACAAGCCTTTTGGCATACCATCACACATCCTTGGTCACAGAAGCATAATAAGACATACTCGATAAAAGTAAGGGTAATGGGTTTAAGGGAAACTTACATAAGCATCGGAGTCAAATGTTAAGAGTCAAGCTCATACATAATACATACCTTGTTCAACAAACATCTCTGAGTACATAGAAAGAGTGGGGGACAAGACAAAGTAACTGGGCTTACCCTCATCATCAAATAGAACATAAGATAGTGTCTCAATACATGGATAATAAGAGAAGAAAAACATAAACCAAAGTCCCCAAAATAGAGGACTCACCAACATGCTCGGACTAGCACCATCTAGCCACGTGGGGGAGGAGGATGATCAACTTAGGCACTGGGTAATACTTGGTGATATCATATAGGCAAAAGTATGCGTTAGTATATTTGAATGTACTAAGTATGTGAGATGTAATGTAGTAATAGATAGGCATCATAGTCCAAAATACATACCGATAGGCAATAGGCATAATATAGCAATAGGATATGTATATTCTATGCGTCAGTAAAACATGCTTAAGAAAAATCATGCTCATATAGGATATCATATATGAAGAAGAGTCCAAGCTAGTTCCTAAGGTACAAACCCCTCGGTAGGTTAGTAGGTACAAACCCCCATCTCAGTTGGTGATAATACCACCCTATTACCTCGGTTGGTAAGTACAAACCCTCAGTTGGTTTGTGTGTACAAACCCTCATCTCGATTGGTGATAATACCACCCCATCACCCCGGTAGATGAGTATAAGCCCTTACCTGGTTAACCTGGCTCTTTTCCCCGGTCGAGTATCGTCTAATGCAACACTTTATATAGGATTCATTATAAGCTCTAATACAATACCTCATGTAAGAATAATCATATACATAATCTCATTTCATTATCATAACATCATACTTTCATATCTTCTAGTTTGGGCCTTGAATTTCTCAAGAAATCATAACCGGACATTTTATCAAGCACCTTGGGGGTGTGTAATGGGGGTATAAGAGCACACAATTTAGAGAAGAAATTATGTGGGAAAATTAGTAGTAAAACCTTTAATCAACACCTTGAAACACCCACAAGACATTCATATCAAAACCCCTCATCAAACCAAACATTAGATCCAAGATGATTTGAAGCTCAAAACATGCAAAAACAACCATACTTTGACGAATTAAAATCATTGTGCAGTAAATTTTTCAATATTCAAGACCCACATGTAAAATCTACTTTAAATCATGCAATATTAAGTAAAAGATGGTTTAGGCACCATGGGTGAAAGGATCCAATCGTTCAATACCACATACCTTAGCTTTAGAGGGTTTCTTGGTGAAGGTTGACAATGGAGACTTGAAGCTTAAAGAGAATCCTTAAATCTAGATGAGGGTTTTGAGTCTTGGAATTTGGAGTGAAATATGGCTATGTATGTTTGAGGAGTACTGGAAAATGTCTTGAATAATATAAAGGTGAATTTAACTAAGTATGGACAAAAACACATTTGAAAAACATGGGCCCAACACTTAGAATATTTTGGATCGCACTTAAAAATCACTATCATGAAATTACACATCTCCACATCGCAGAGAGGATGAGGAAACGATTTTACACTACGGCGCATCCAAGGCGCGTCGCGGAGGAATCGCGAAAAGATCTTTAGAAATCGATCGTTTAAAATTTATAATTGCTATTCCTTTGCTCTTAAATGGAGGTTAAACCCTTTTTCACCTAATTTGGACCCCCTAATCACAAATATGAAGTTAGATTTTTTTTTGAAATAATGAATAGATTTTTAGATATAAGAAATCAATATTTTTAGGCATTTCAAGGCATGTTTTTAGGAACTTTTTTGGGTCATTTCAATATTCCCCCTTAGAAACATTCGTCATCGAATATAAAAGAGACATACAAGATAAAAGGGATCACGAACAAATTAGCCCCAACAAGAATGCAACATAGCGTGTAAAACAGAATTTTCAAATTCTCAACATAAGTGTAAAATCACATAAGTTTACCAACTTAAACATGACTGCATATGAATGACATAGGCGCTGAAATTTAGGACTTGGAATCACATGTGAGGCTCGTATTAGTACTTTAGTCTTGACTAGAATGGACGAGATAAGGATACCGCTTTTGCGTGTCTACTTCGGCCTTCCAAATAGCAATTTTGACTTGTTGGTTCCTCCAAAGGACCTTAACGGATGCTACATATTTGTTCCTCAATCTCTTTACTTGCCTATCCAAGATTTGAACTAAAACCTCCTTGTAAGTTAAGTTATCCTCAACAACACCCACATCATCAATAGGCACAATGATATTAGGATCATCAACGCATTTTGTCAATATAGAAACATGAAATACTGAATGGACCAAATTTATTTCACTAGGCAACTTCAACAAATAAGATAACTTGCCAACCCTCTTTATCACATTATAACGAGAAACATATCTTGGAATCAACTTCCCTTTTTGCCAAACCAGACCACACCTTTCATTGGAGTAACCTTCAAATAGACCCAAACACCAACTTTGAATTCTAGGTCTCTCCTCCATATATTGGCATAGGATTTTTGACGTCTTTGGGTTGTCCTCAACATTTTCCTAATCATCTTAACCTTCTCAAGAGCATCTATGACCAGATGTGGCCCCAATAAAGCTACCTCTCCAACCTAAAATCAACCCATCGGTGATCTACAACATCTTCCATAAGGAGCCTTCAAAAGGAGCTATACTGATGCTAGAGTTATAGCTATTGTTATAGGCAAAACTCAATTATTGGAAGATGGTCATCCCAACTACCTTTAAGCTCCAAGAAACAAGCCCTAAGCATATCTTCAATTGTTTGAGTTGTCCTTTTGGATTGGCCATCCATTTGAGGTTGGAAGGCCATACTAAGGTGAACTTTGGTTCTAAGACCACTTTGAAAAGATCTACAAAAGTGTGAAGTAAATTGTGCATCATGATCCGATATGATGGATAAGGGAACCCCATGCAACTTCACTAACTCATGAATGTACAACCTTGCATACTCCTCAGCCCTATATGTAGTCTTGACTGGTAGAAAGTAAGTCGATTTTGTTATCTTATCAACCACCACCCATATGGAATCAAAACCCTTCCTAGTATTGAGCAACACAACCATAAAGTCTATATTAATCACCTCCTATTTCCAAGTAGGAAGCTCTATGTCTTGGGTTAGGCAACCCAACCTTTGATGTTTGGCTTTGACTTATTGACAACTATGGCAACCAAAAACAAATTTAGCAATATCTCTCTTCATGCCTCCCTACCAATCCATATCCCTCAAGTCTTTATACATTTTGGTGGAACCAGGGTGATAGAATAAGAAGCGTTATGGGCCTCATCAAGAATTATCTCCATCAATCCATTAGCATATGGCTTACATAACCTACCTTGGGATCTAAGGGCCCCAACCCCCCCTTAGGAGAAAACCTCTATCTTGCGCTCTTTCACCAAGGCGTTAAGCTCAAGCAAGGAGGAATTTAGATCTTGTTTAGCCATTACCTCATCAACCAAAGAAGATTTATAACCATCCATAACAATAATACCATCACCTACATCTTCCAACCTCATCCCCAATCTAGCCAATCTATACACCTCCCTAGACATCTCCCTACCACCATCATCCACATGGGCTAGGCTACCCATGGACACCCAACTCAAAGAATCTGCCATAATATTTGCCTTACTCGGATGGTAATGCACACTAATGTCAAAGTTCTTAAGAAGTTCTAGCCACCTTCTTTGCCTCAAGTTCAGATTTTTTTGAGTGAAGACATATTGAAGTCTCTTCTGATCGGTGAAGACATCTATATGCACCCCATATAAATGATGACACCAAATCCTTAATACAAAAACCACAGCGGCTAATTAAAGATCATGGGTAGGGTAGTTTCTTTCATACACTTGAGTTGCCTAGAAGCATAGGCTATAACCTTACTATTTTGCATTAGTACACAACACAAACCAACTCTAGACATATCACAATACACAACAAAACCCTCAAGCTCATTAGGTAGAGACAATATAGAAGCGAACACAAGTCTATCTTTCAATGTTTGGAAGCTTTTCTCACACTCATTGGTCCACTCAAACTTCACCTTCTTTTAGGTCAACCTTGTCATAGGAGAAGCAACGGAGGAGAACCCATTCATCAGCCTTCTATAGTAACCCACAAGGCCCAAGAAACTCTTAATATTTAACGGGTTCAATGGTCTAGGCCAATTCCTAATCACCTTAGTTTTATTAGGATCCACTTTAATGCCATACCCCGATACCACATGACCCAAGAATGCAATCTCCCCCAACCAAAACTGACACTTGTCATATTTAGCATACAATCTCTCCTCCCTTAATCTTTGCAATACAACCCTCAAATGACCCCTATGCTCTTCCCTACTTTGAGAATAGATCAAAATATCATTGATGAAGACCACAACAAAGGAATCAAGGTAGGGCTTGAAGACCTTATTCATTAGGTCCATAAAGATGGCTAGTCAATTTGTCAACCCAAAGGATATCACCATAAATTCACAATGCCCATATCTAGTCAGGAAGACCGTCTTGGGAATATCACACTCACTCACCCTCACTTGATGGTAAATGGACCAAAGACCAACCTTAGAGAAAAAACTAGCCCCTTGTAATTGGTCAAACAAGTCATCAATCCTTGGAATAGGATATCTATTCTTTATATTGACCCTATTGAGTTGCCAATAGTCAATGCTCTTCGTAAGTGACCCATCTCTCTTATTCACAAACAACACTGGTGCACCATAAAGGGATTAGCTAGGTCTAATAAATCCCTTTTCTAATAAATCTTTCAATTGCTCCTTTAACTACTTCAAATCCGCCAGGGCCATATGGTAAGGGGAATGGACATAGGTTGAGTGTCGAGAAGGAGATCTATACTAAAATCTATCTCGCTTTCAAGAGGGACACTACGAAGGTCATGTGGGAAGATCTAAAGAAACTCATTCACAACCAGGACCAACTCAATTTAAGGGACTTTAGGCTCCACATCTTTGACTCTCACAAGATGATACAAATACCCCTTGGAAATCAACCTATAAGTTTAAATGCATGACATGAACCTACCCCTTACTACCACATTATGACTTTCCCACTCAAGGACGGGTTCATTTGGAAATTGTTATGGGTTCTACAATCAATAGAAGCATAGTATGCATGCAACCAATCCAACCCAAGAATGACATCAAAATCAACCATATCTAATTCAACAAGATCACAATGTAGGATTTTATGCAATATGCAAATTGGACAATTTCTATACACACTCCTAGCCATAATCGATGAACCAATAGGAGTAGACACCTCAAATGACTCATGCAAAAACTCCAACTCAACATAGAGCTTTTTAGAAACAAAGGGGCTAACAAAAGAAAGGGTGGCACCCAGATCAATCAAAGCATATACATCATGATCAAAGATTTTCAACATATTGGTAACAACATTAGGGATCTCACTAACCCCTTGCTTACCATGTTGAGAATAGAATCGATTGTGCCTTAGGGAACCACCTTGAGGACCACCTCTACCCAATGGGATCGCATTTGCACCTCGAAACTTGCCATGGTTTCTTGGACAATCAATCTTCTAGTGACCAATCTCCCCAAATTCAAAACATGCATTGTAACCCTTCAAACATGGGCCCTTATGACTCCCACCATAACTAGGACACACATCATTAGTAATCACAACACCAATACCTTGAGGCCTAGAGAAGTCGTTGGCAAACCCCCTATTAGTAGCATAAAGAGGCCTTTCTCCTTGAAATCTAGCACTCCTTTCGAACTTGCCCTCATAGCGGGCTCTCTTAGCCTCATGGCCCCTCTTCTTTATCAACTTTTCTTCTTCTATTTGCTCGGTATATGTCATAAATTTAGACAAGTACATATCACTAATAAGAACTGCGGACCAACATTTTGCACTTATCAAATTGGAGACCCCCATAACAAATTTATTCATCATTGACCTAGAATCGACCACCAAGTAAGGAGCATACTTAGAGATTTGACAAAATTTGAGGGCATACTACCTCACACTCATACCACCTTGATTCAAGTTCATAAACTCAACTAACTTTGCTTCCATGAGCTCAAGAGGGAAGAACCAATTTAGGAAGGACAATTTGAATTCCTCCAAAAGAACCAGAGAGTCATTACCTTTCTCATCTTTCCATTGATCAAACCAAATTTGGGCCACCCCTTTGAGTTGGTATGCAGCCAACTGCGCCTTCTTATTTGACCCAACATCTATTATAGATATAATTTTGTAAATTTCATCAATAAACTCTTGTGGATCTTCATCCACCTTCGAACCATGGAAACCTGGAGGATTCATCCTCATAAAGTTCCTTAACATACCTCCCAGGGTAGAAACATAAGGGGTTGGGCCCCTTGTTGGACTTGGTTGGCCACCACTTGGGCAACTATAGTAAGAGCATCCCGGAGTTCACCATTGCTAGGTTGCTCCTCAGGAGTTTGTGCCCATCTTGTCCTAGTATTCAACATTATCTAGAATAGAAAACAACAATCATTAGAGGAGAATACTTATCACAACTTTATGCCATGACTTAGGACATGAAGAAGGGAAACACTTTCTAAAATATCTTATAGCCTCCTATTCATAGTCGGGCATTCTTCACAACTATAAATAGGACTCTAATCGATGCGGTGTGTTGGACTCCGATGATATATCAACCTAGGGATCTGATACCAAGTTTATCATGACCCAAGCCTAGGGCCAAGAAGTGACATGGAAAATAGGGAACCCGAAGAAACCCCAAACAAGCCTCTTAGCATACCATCACACATCCTTGGTCATGGAAGCATAATAACACATACATGATAAAAGTAAGGGCAATGAGACTAAGGGAAACTTGCATAAGCATCAAAGTCAAAAGTCAATGGTCAAGCTCATACATAATACGCACTTTGTCCAACAAGCACCTCTAAATACAAAGAAAGAGCGAGGGCCAAGAAAAAATAACTGGACTAACCCTCATACTCAAATAGAACATAAGAAAAGAAAAATATAAGCCAAAGTCCTCGAAATGAAGGACTCACCAACAAGTTTAAACTAGCACCTCCTAGCCCCACGGAGGAGGAGGATGATCAACTTGGGTACTGGGTCCTATATGGTGATATCACGTAGGAAAGACTATGTGTTAGTACATTTGAATCTACTAAGTATGTGAAATGCAATGCAACAATAGATCGGCATCATAGTCCAAAATGCATAACGATAGGCAATAGGCATAATATAGCAGTATGATATGTACGATCTATGCATTAGTAAAACATCCTTAAGTAAATCATGCTCATATAGGATATCATATGTGAAGAAGATACCAAGCTAGTTCCCAATGTAAAAACCCCTCGGTAGGTTAGTAGGTACTAACCCTCATATCGATTGGTGATGATACCACCCCATCACCTCGGTGGATGAGTACAAACCACCATCTGGTTAGTGAGTACGAACCCTTATCTCGATTGGTGATGACACCAGCCCACCCCAGTGGATGAGTATAAACCCCCATCCAGTTACTCGGCTCTTTTCCCCTGGTCAGGTATAGTCTAATGCAATACTTTATATAGGATTCATCATAAGATCTAATGTAATAGCTCATATAAGAATAACCATATACATAAGCTCATTTTATCATCATAACATCATTTATTCATATCTCATGCTTTGAACCTTCAATTTCTCAAGAAACCTTAACCGGACATTTTATCAAATACATTGGGGGTGTAACAGGGGTAAAAGAGCATGCAATTTAGAGATAAAATCATGCAAAAAAATCAATGGTAAAACATTTAATCAACACCTTGCAACACCCCCAATACATTCATATCAAAAACCCTTATCAAATCCAACATTAGGTCCAAGATGATTTGGAGCTCAAAACATGCTAAAAGAACCATACTTTTATGAACTAAAATCACTATACAATAAACTTCTCCATATTCAAAGCCCATATGTAAAATTTACTTTAAATCATATCATATTAAGTAAAAGAGGCTTTAGGTACCATGGGTTAAAAGGACCCAATGGTTCAACACCACATACCTTAGCTTTAGAAGGGTTCTTGGTGAAGTTTGACAATGGAGACTTGAAGCTTGAAGAGGATCCTTAAATCCAAATGAAGATTTTGAGTCTTGGAATTTGGACTGAAAATATCACTAACTATTTTTTTGGGAGTATCTGGAAATGCTTTGAATGATATAATAGTGAAATTTGACTAAGTATGGATAAAAACACGTTGGGTAAACATGGGGCCAACACTTCAAATATTTTTGGACCACACTAAAAAATCACTGCCGAAAAATAACACATCTCCGCATCGTAGAGAGAAAGGGGGGTAATTTTACACTATGGTGCGACCAAGACACGTCGAGAAGGCATCACGGAAAGCTCTCTGGAAATTGATCTTTAAACATTTATAATTGTCATTCTTTCGCTCTTAAATCGAGATTATACCCTTGTCACCTCATTTGGACCCCATAATCACAAATATGAAGTTGAATTTTTGAAATAATGAACGAATTTTTAGATATAAGGAAGTCAAAATTTTTGGGCACTCTGAGGAACTTTTTTGGGCACTTTTTGGGGTAATTTCATTGTCTACCTTATATTCCAAGTACTAAGTTACTTGATCTATGGTGATGGTGTATTCCTACATATGTAATATGATTTATGTGTAAGCATTTTTACTCCAAGTATCATTCATGCATGCCATATTATTATATGTTAATCTATTTCCTAACTATACTTTTTGACTACGTTGCCTATCTATTATTGCATTGCATTGTACATACTTAGTAAATTCAAATGTACTAATGCATACTTTATTCCTACATGATGTTAACATGTAAGAACTAGAGCCCCACTTGATCCTCCTCCTCCTCCACGTGGCTAGTGCAATATCTCTTAAAGCAAGTTGGTGAGTCCCCAACTTCGAGGACATACTTTTTTTATTTATGCTATGTATAGACTCTCTTTTCTTTATTTTATACTTTGACTATGAGGGTGAGCCAGGTTGCTTGTATTGGCCTATGCTAAGTTCCATTTTTGGAGATGTTGTTGGATAAGTTATGTAATGATGCTCTGAGCCTTGACGCTCTTTGATTCTATGATGCTTTATGATAGGAAAGATGTCCCTTAGCCCCATGTTCCCTTTTTACTATCTCTTGTTGTTGTTTTATTGCTTCTGTGACCAATGATGTGTAATAATCTGTTAAGAGGCTTGCTTGGGGTCCCTTCGAGTTCCTATGCGTCGTGTAACATCTAGGCCCTAAGCTTTAGTCTTGACACCATGCAATCTAAATAACTTATAAATGTACAACTTAGCATAATCTTCAGCACAATAAGTAGTCTTAAATGATAGGAAATTAGCTGACTTTGTCATTCTATCAACCACAACCCAAATAGAATCAAAACCTTGTCTAGTCTTAGGCGACCCAACCACAAAATCCATGTTAATTTCCTCTCATTTCCAAGTTGGAACCTCTACATCTTGGGTTAGGCCACCTGACCTTTGGTGTTTGGCTTTGACTTGTTGGCAACTATGACAACCAAATACAATTTTCGCAATGTCTTTCTTCATACCTCCCCACCAAAACATATCCCTCAAATATGTATACATCTTGCTAGAAGCAGGGTGAATAGTATAGGAAGAATTATGAGCCTCATCAAGAATCTTCTCCCTCAAGCCATCAATACTAGGTACACATAACCTATCTTGGTACCTACGGGCACTATTTCCCCTTGGGAGAAAACTTCCACCATGCCCTCTCTCACCAAGGCCTTCCTTTTTAACAATGCTTGGATTTTACCTCATCAACCAAGGAAGATTTTTAACCTTCAATAACTACAATACCACCATTTATAACCCAACCGATGGACCTCGCTAGCCACCTCTTTTCCCCCATCATCAGTATGAGCTAGGATACTCATAGACACTATACTCAAAGCATCTGCGACAACATTAGCCTTATCAAGATGATAATGCACACTCTTATCATAATCTTTAAGAAGCTCTAACTACCTTTGTTGTCTCAAGTTGAGATCCCTTTCAGTAAATACATATTGGAGGCTCTTATGATCGATAAACATATCAACATGCACCCTATATAAATAATGGTACCAAATTTTTAAAGTAAAAACCAGGACGGCCAATTCACGATCATGAGTAGGATAATTCTTTTCATGCACCTTGATTTGTCTAGAGGCATAAGCTATAACCTTACCATTTTACATCAAAACACAATCCAACCCAGTTCACAACAAACCCTTCTAGCCCTTCCAGTAGAGACAAGATAGGAGCAGAGACAAACTTATCCTTTAAGGTTTTGGAACTCTTTTCACACTCATGGATCCACACAAACTTAGCCTTCTTTTGAGTTAACTTTGTCATGGAAAAAACAATAGAAGAGAACTCTTTCAGAAATATCTTGTTGTAACCCACTAAGCCCATGAAACTTCTAATGTCTGATGGGGTCAAAGATATAGACTAATTTCTAATGACCTCCATTTTCTTAGTATCCACGTTAATACCATCCTCTGACAATACATGACCTAGAAGGGCAACCTTTTTCATCCAAAATTCACACTTCTCAAACTTAGCATACAACTTCTCTTCGCTAAATTTTTAAAGCACCACCCTCAAATAAACCACATGCTCCTCCTCACTATGATAGTAGATCAAGATATCATCAATGAAAACCACAACAAACAAATTAAGGTAGGGTTTGAAGACCCTATTCATATGATCCATGAAGATAGCTCATGCATGGGTCAACCCAAAAGACATAACCACAAATTCATAATGCCCATACCAACTTTGGAAGGCCATCTTTGGAATGTCATACTCCCTCATCTTTACTTGATGATACCCAGACTAACTAGCCCTTTGAAGTTTGTTAAATAAATCAACAATCCTCAATAGAGGATTATCATTATTTACGGTAACTCTATTAATTTGTCAGTAGTCAATACACATTCGAAAAGAATCATCCTTCTTCTTCACAAACAAGACTGGTTCACTCCAAGGTGATTGGCTAGGCCTTATAAAACCCTTCTCCAACAAGTCCCTCACTTGCTTCTTCAACTAATTTAACTACACTGAGGCCATATGCTAATGAGGAATAAAAATAGGTTGAGTATCGGGAAGGAGGACTATACCAAAGTCTATTTTCATTTTGAGAAGAACACCGAGAAGTTCATTTCGAAAGACATCAAGAACTCACTAACCACCGGAACCAACTCTATAGGAAGATGATAGAGATACCCCTTAGAGATTAACTTTTGGGATTTAATATAAGAGATAAGCCTACCCTTAAATACTACATCATGACTTTCCCACTCAAGGACGGGTTCATTGAGGAATTAGAACTTGATCGTACCGGTTCTACAATCAATAGAGGCATAGTAAATATGCAACTAATCCATCCCAAGAATAAAATCAAAATTAACCATATCCAACTTAACAAGATCACAAGGCAATATTTTATGAAAGATGCAAATGGGACAATTGTATAGACCTTTCTAGCAACAATAGATACACCAATAGGAGTAGACACCTCATAAGATAGACACAACAATTCGTGCTCAATATGAAATATTTTGGCAATAATAAGGGTAACAAAAGAAAGAGTCACACCTGGGTCTATCAATGCATAAACATCAAAATCAAAGACTACTAGTGATAATATCGGGAACCTCATCTACCCCTTGCCTCCCTTAAAGAGCATAAAACTAATTTTGCCTTGGGGTACTACCTTGTTAGCCTCCTCTCCCTAAAGTAATTGCATTAGCACCCCAGCCTTGAGGACCAACATCCTTACCCTTATTGTGATTTCATGGATTAATCATCTTGTGGCCTACTTCCCCATAAATAAAACAAATATTTGTATCCCTAAACTATGGGCGACCATGACCTCTACCATACTTTGGACACATAGCATTAGGAACCACACCACCATAACCTTGGGCCCTCGGTAGTCATTGGCGAATCATCTATTAGGAGTATGACAAGACCTTTGGCCTTGATGAAAACGGCCACCCTTGGGAAATTGGAACTTACCATCAAAACGGGCCCTCTTGGCCTCATGACCCCTTCTCTTCCTCAATTCCTCCCCTTCCAATTGTTCTGCATAAGTTATCAAGTAGGATAAATCCATGTTAGTAATCAACATAGCGACCCAATACTCCTCATTCACCAAATTGAATACACCCATCACAAACTTATTCATTCTAGATCTTGGATCGGCCACTATTTGGGGAGCATATTCTTATAGTTGGTTGAACTTGAGGGCATACTCCCTCACACTCATAGATCCTTGCTTCAAATTCATGAACTCCATCATATTAGCCTCCCTATGCTCAAGAGGAAAGAACTAGTTAAGAAATATCACCTTAAACTCCTCCTAGAGAACCACATTGTAGTTCCCCTTTTCCACCTTCTATTGAATATGCAATATTTGGCTTACTACAGGGGTTACCACTCCTGCAAGACTTGGTAAGCCGCCAACTCCACCTTTTCATCTGATCTAACACCCATAATAGCCTGCACTTTGTATACCTCATTAGTAAATTCTTGAGGGTCCTCATCTATTTTAGATTCATTGAACTCCAGTGGGTTCATCCTCATGAATCCCTTACCCAAATGCCATAGTAGGAGCATGAGGGGCTTGGGCCCCTTGGTTGACCTTATTAGACATGGCTTGACCTAGCAAAGCAAGAGTATCTCGGAGTTCACTATGAGCCAGTTGTTCCTCGGGTGTGTGAGCTCTTGTTATTATTATATTAGGCATTATCGAGAATAGCAAAGAATAATCACTAGGGAGGAAAAACCTTACCTTAACTCCTATAGCATGAAATAGAGTAAGAAGAAGGGAGACATTTCCTAAAATGTCTAATAGCCTCTTACTCATAGTTGTGATGCACAACACAACCATGAATAAGACTTTAATCGATGCAGTGTATTAGATGTTGAGAATCATTAATAACCTAGTACTCTTATACCAAGTTTTTCACGACCCAAGCCTATAGCCTAAACGTGAAAAGATGAATGGGGAACTCGAAAGGACCCCAATCAAGCCTCTAAACATGTCATTACACATCATTGATCATGAAAGAAATTAAACAACAATAAAAGAATAGAAATGAGGGAAAAAGAATTAGGGGAAATCCTTCATTTCATAAATCATCAAAAGAGTCAAAAGGGAGCCAAGCTTATAGCATCATTACATAACTTGCCAAACAACACCTCTAACATAGATCTTAATGGGGCCCAATACAAACAAACGGGCTCACTCTCATACTTAAAACATATAATAAAGAAAAGAGAGTCTTTATACATAGCATAAGATCAAAGATATTATCCTCGAAATAAAGGACTCACCAACTTGCTTTGTAGAGATAGTACTAGCCACGGGGAGGATAAGGATGATCGTGAGAAGCTTTGGTTCCTACATGTTAACATCATGTAGACATATAGTATGTGTTAGTACATTTGAATGTACTAAGTATGTAGGATGCAATGAAACAAAAAAAAAAGAAACACAGTTAAAATGCAATATCATAAGCAATGGATAACAATGTCACATGTATGAATGATACTTGAAGTAAAACATGCTTATATAGGTCACATTACATGTGAAGGAAGAGACCATCATCATAGACCAAGCAACTTAGTACTTGGTATCTAAGGCAAACCACCCCTTATAAGTGATTGAGGAATCAACCCCTCAATTAGTTAATCGACATGACCACCCATCATCGGAACTGATTGAGTTATCAGGCCCTCAATTGGTTGATGGCTTACCACCCCCATCCTAGGCGATGCAATTACCAACCCCTAAATTGATTAATAGACATGACACCCTCCATGGGAAGTGATTAAGGTACCAACCCCTCAATTTGTTGATGGCATTCCATCCCAATCTGAGGTGATTGAGGTATCAACCCCTCAATTTATTATGTTCAACTCATAATAGTATAGGTACATATCATGAAATCGTCACATAAATATCATCCTTTCATCATCACAAAATCACTTAACTCATATGCCAAGCATTAGGCCTTCAAAAACTCAAGATACATTAACTAGATATGTTATCAAACAATTTGTGGCTGTGCAACGCCAATATTAAATCATGAAATTCAAGAGTGAAATCATGCAAGTAAACATGAAATAAATTAACCCACCAATACTAAGTAACAACGTCATGCAATATACATCAAAATCCTTCATCAAATCTCAAGATAGATCCAAGATTCATAGCTCAAAACATGCTCAAACAGTCACAGTTTTATGAAACCCTAACATAGTTCATAGTCAAATTCATAGTAAATAAGACCCATAAGTAAATAAACTTAGAGACGTGAAATTTATGTAAAAAAGAAAGCTTGGGCACCATAGATGAAAGAACCCAATGGTTGAAACCCACTTACTTTTTGGAGAATTCCTTAATGAAGATTGAGATGAGAACTTGAAGCTTGAGTGAAATCCTTAAGATGCGGAATGAGTTTTGGCACGTGAATTTAGGTGAAATATTTATCCAAGTGTTTGTCTTGTATGATATGAAGGTGAAATATGGATAAGTATAGGATTTTCACGTATGAAAAGACTTTTGCCTAAGATCTAAAAGTCCTGGATTGAGATAAAATAACTAAGCAAAAAAAATACTAAGGTGTGCCTTGGCCTCATCGTGCCATGGTTGCGACGCGAGAGGGGCGTGCACTGGTCACTGGAAATTGCAACTTTAAAAACTGAAATTTTGATTCGGTCGCCCTAAAATTAGGGTTAGACTCATTTTCCACTCAATTTTCCCCTGATGAAGAACATAATGTCAGATTTTTTATATCACTCGTGAATTTTGATATATATAAAAGTTATAATCTTGGCCACTTCCGAGGTACATTTTTGGACAATTTTTGGGGTTGTTTCATGCAAAAAGTGCTTTCTATCATGGGATTTAATTCAGTAGAGAAAGTGGAGTTTGCAGCCTACCAACTTAAAGGTGTGGCCCAATTTGGTTCACCCAATGAAAATAAGAGAGGAGAGATAATGATGCTATTCCTTGGGAGGAGTTCAAAGCTACATTTCTCAACTAGTTCATTCCTATCAAGCTAAGGGAGGCTAAAATTATTGAGTTTATGAACCTTAATCAAGGTTTCATGAGTGTAAAAGAGTATGCCTTCAAGTTCAAAACTTCTCCAAGTATGCTCCACAATTGTGTGCCTAGCTGAGATCAAGGATAAATGAATTTTTGTTGGGTGTGTATGACTTTGTTAATAAGGAGTGTTATACTGCGATGTTAGTGGGTGATATTCATTTTCCCATCCCTTGACATACGCTAAGCAACTAGAGGGTGAAAATCTTAGAAAAAAAGAAGTGGTGAGTCTAAGAGGGCTCATTTTAAAGGTAGATTACAAGGTTCTAAGGGTAGACTGTTTCCTCAATGAGACAAGTTCCAAGGCCAAGGGTATTCCAATGTTCCTAATAGGAGTTTTTCTAACAATTTTCCGAAATTCCAAAGTGGTAGTGATAGGGTGCCTAACCATATGTGCCAATGGTTTGGTAGGAACCATAATGGACTATCTTTCAGAAACTCTAATACCTGCTTTAGTTATGGTGAAGTGGGTCATAAGTTTATTGATTATCCTCATGCTCAAAAATAATATAGACATGGTCCACAAGGCCAAGATGCAAATGCTGGTAAAAAGGGAAGAGGAGGACAACAGGGGGTGCTCGAAGGAAAAATAGATTTTATTCTCTTCAAAGGACACAAGGGATGGATGAGGTGCCAAATTTCCTTACCCATATGCTAAAGGGTTTTGATTTTGATGTGTATGCATTGATAGACCCAGGTGCCACTCTTTCTTTTATTACTCCTTTTGTTGCGAAAATGCTTCATGTTAGTCTCGAATTATTGTGTGAACCTTATGAAGTGTCAACCCCTGTTGGTGAGTATATTGTTGCTAAAAGAGTCTATAGAAATTGTCCCATATTCATATTGTATAAAATCTTGCCTTGTGAGTTTGTTAAGTTAGATATGGTGGATTTTAATGTCATTCTTGGGAAAGATTGGTTACATGTATATTATGCTTCTATTGATTGTAGAACCCGTAGGGTTAAATACTAATTACCTAATGAATATGTCCTTGAGTGGGACAGTCATGATATGGTGGTCAAGGGTAGGGTCATTTATTCCCTTAAGGCCCAAAAGTTGATTTATAAGTGTTATCTCTATCATCTTGTAAGGGTTAGAGATGTGGAGTCCAAAGTCCTATCTATTGAGTCAGTTTTGATGGTTAATGAGATTCTTGATATCTTTCCTAATGAGCTTCTAGGTGTCCCTCCCAAAAGAGAAATTAACTTTCATATAGACCTCCTTCCCAATCCTCAACCTATTTATATTTCCTTTTATAGTATGGGCCTGATGGAGTTGAAGGATTTGAATGAGCAATTGAGGAATTAGTTGTATAAGGGTTTCATAAGGCCTAGTAAGTCACGTTGGGGTGCACCGATGTTATTTGTGAAGAAAAAGAATGGTTCTCTAAGGATATGCATTGATTACCAGCAACTTAATAGAGTCGCCATAAAGAACTAGTACCATATGCCAAAGATTGATGACCTTTTTGATCAATGTCAAGGGGCTAGTCACTTTTCTAAGATTGATCTTAGGTACGAGTATCACTAAGTGAAAGTGAGGAAGCGTAACATTCCCAAAATGGCTTTCCGGACTAGGTAAGGGCACTATTATGTCCTTTAGGTTGACTAATGCACCAGCTATATTTATGGATCACATGAATAGAGTTTTTAGACCCTACCTTGACTTGTTTGTAGTAGTTTTCATTAATGATATCTTGATTTATTCCCATAGTGAGGAGGAGCATGTGAATCACTTAAGGGTGGTGTTGCAAATCTTAAGGGAGAAGAGGTTGTATGCTATATATGAAAAATGTGAGTTTTGGTTGAAAGAGGTTGCTTTTCTAGGGAATGTGGTGTTGGGTGATGGCATTTAGGCGGATCTTAATAACACTGAGGTGATTAGAAATTGGCCTATACCTTTGACTCCATTGGATATTAGGAGTTTCATAGGTTTGGTGTGTTATTACTGGAGGTTTGTGAATGGCTTCTCTTCTATTGCTTCCCCTATGACTTAGTTGGCACAAAACAAGGAAAAGTTCATGTAGACCGATCAATGTGAGAAGAGTTTCCAAACCTTGAAAGATAAGCTTGTCTCCACTCCTATCTTATCTCTACAGGAAGGGTTGGAAGGATTTGTTGTTTATTGTGATGCCTCAAAAAATTTTTTAGGGTGTGTCTTGATGCAAAATGGTAAGGTGATAGCATATGCCTCTAGACAACCTAAGGTTCCTGAGAAGAATTATCCCACCCATGATCTTGAATTGGCGACTGTGTTATTTTCCTTGAAAATTTAGCATCACTACTTATATGGTTTTTATGTTGATGTGTTTACCGACAACAAGAGTATCCAATATGTGTTCACCCAAAAATACCATAACTTGAGACAAAGACGGTGGTTAGAGCTCCTTAAATATAATTATATGAGTGTGCATTATACCCCGACAAAGCTAATATTATGGCTGATGCTCCAAGCAGAGTATCTATGGGTAGTCTAGCTTATGTAGACGATGGTGGCAAAGAGATGGCTAGAGAAGTTTACCGGTTACCAAGATTGCGGGTTAGGTTGGATGAAGTGGATAATGGTGGTATAGTGGTTGTTGATGATTCTAAATCTTCCTTGATTGAGGAGGTAAAGGCAAAAAAAGAACTTGACCACACCTTGCTAGAGTTGAAAGCCTTGGTAAGAGATAGTAAAGTGGAGGTTTTCTCCCAAGGTAGTGGTGGTGCCCTTAGGTACCAAGGTAGATTGTGTGTGCCAAATATGGATAGCTTGAGAGAATTGATCTTGAAGGAGGCCCATAATTCATCCTATTCCATTCACCCCAGTTCTACAAAGATGTATAGAGACTTGAGGAGATGTATTGGTGGGGTGGTATGAAAAGAGACATTGCCAAGTTCATATTTGGATGTTACAATTGCCAATAAGAAAAGGCCTAACATCAAAGTTTGGGTGGCCTAGCATAAGATATATAGATTCCCACTTGGAAGTGGGAAGACAGCAACATGGATTTTGTGGTTAGGTTGCGTAATACTAGGAAACATTTTGACCCTATTTGGGTTGTAATGAATAGAATGACAAATTCGGCTATCTTTTTATTGGTCAAAACCACTTACGGTGCCGAAGATTATGTCAAGTTATATATACATGAATTGGTTATATTGCATAGGGTGCCCTTGTCTATCATTTCGAGTCATGGTGCTCAATTCACTTCTTACTTTTAGAAGTCCTTCAAAAAAGGTCTTAGTACCAAGGGTAAGCTTAGCATGGCTTTTCATCCTCAAAGAGATGGTCAAGCCTAAAGGACTATCCAAAACTCTTGCGAATATTTTTAGAGCTTGTGTTTTGAAGTTTAAGAGTAGTTGGGATGAACATCTTTCACTCATTGAGTTCGCTTACAACAATAGCTACCACTCAAGCATTGGTATTGTCATGCCCTAAGTTGCCGTTAGGGCGGACTGGCACCCTTGCCGATTAGGCTCGGGAGAACCAATTTATATCTATTAACTTGTTTACATATTATAATTAACTTTCTATGTTTGGTGTGCTTATAAAGAGATAAATGGTTATAACAAGCTAAAAGGAGATGCGCATATCTAGGCCATTGGGGCCACGTTTCCTAATGTACGAGACATGACCACACTTTAGTTTACATAGTCTACATAGCCTCTAGTTGAGAGAATGTATCCATAAATATTTAGGACAGGCCCTGTCTGAATTAAATATATAATATAAATATATAAACTTAAAATATGCACAAAGCTCCGGAACAACCTGGAGCTTGGTATCGGCAGCTGAATGTCGTGAACTCTCCTGGAAAGATCTATTAGCACCTGTACCTGCAGCATGAAATGCAGGTCCCCCAGAAGGGACTCAGTACGAGATAATGTATTGAATATGTAAGGCAACAAATACTGTACATGAAATATAACTCAAATGAAA